>JAVIWB010000470.1:0-15472 GCA_031893035.1 Dermolepida albohirtum | reverse complement strand
TGGGATAGACCCGCCCCCCAGGAGAGTCATGGACTCGACGGCATCAAAGTGCCAGAAGTGATCATTGAGATTCACTTAAAGCCAAGGAGGCGGGTCATGGGAGTAGTATGCTGCATCGGATTGGACATTGCCAAGCACTATTTTCAGGTGCATGGCGTTGATAGACATGGGAAAGACGTGTTCAACAAGAAGTTGAAAAGAGCCGCTGTGCTGCCGTTTTTCGCGAATTTGCCGACGTGTCTTGTAGGACTTGAGGCCTGTGGCGGGGCGCACTACTGGGCACGGGAAATAGCGAAGCTTGACGCCGGGCATACGGTGCGGTTGGTTTCTCCACGGCACGTCAAGCCGTTTGTGCTCAACAACAAGACAGATGCCGCCGATGCGCGGGCCATCGGCGAAGTTGTGGGAAGGCCTTCGACTCGATTCGTGAACGTGAAGACCGTCGAGCAGCAGGATATGACCGCGTGGCACAGGATTCGGGAACGCAAGGTCAAGGAGCGCACGGCCCTGGTCAATCAAATCCGGGCGTTGCTCATGGAACAAGGGATCATCCTTCCCAAGGGAATATCCCATGTTCGTAAATATTTGCCTTGCATCATTGAAGAGCTTGAGAGCGGATTGAGCTGGCAGTCCAGAGATTATCTGTCCGAACTGTATACGGAGCTCGTGGATATTGATGCGGCGGTCGCCAAATATGAAGCCAGGATTGTCGCCTTTGCCAAAACCGATGAAGCTTGTAAGCGCCTCCAGAAGATTCCCGGCGTTGGCCCGCTTACAGCCACAGCTGTTGTGGCACATGTTGGCAATGCGACGCAATTCAAGAATGGACGGGCCTTTGCCGCCAGCCTGGGGCTGGTCCCCCGAGAACACTCCTCCGGCGGAAAACAAAAGTTACTGGAAGTTGCTCATCCAGCAAACGGTAGCGCTGCTGCGCTCCGAACAACGGCATTCGGAGGTTGCTTATCCAGGGAGCGCGCAGGGGGGCTCACATATGAACCGCTTTGAGCGGTTCACACTCTTTCAAGCCCCCGGCTTTGCCGGGGGTACCTGACTCCGCCTCGCTTCAGCAATACCGAGGTGGATGCGCCTGACGCAACCGTAGCGGCACACCGGACACGCGGCACTTCAATCAACAGCCAAATGGGCTTGCGGCCAAGGGGCAAACTGCGCAGCTTTCGCAAAGACAAACCACGTCGGGTCACTTGTTTCGATTTGCAGGCTGCGCAACGTAGAAGTCGCCATTTTGACCTGACCCGGAACGAGATGCTCACCCCTTCAAATTTTTGCTGCACATACTCGTAGCTCGACAGGCCGATGGCGTGGTAAATAAAACTCGTGGACATGGTGATTCCGCCTTTTCGATGATCGTTTGCACAATCTCGATTGGAACCCATGTCCATATTTTTTGTCAAATGTACTCTTCAACCGGATGAGCCATTTTTTGATGATGCGGACATGGCTTTCTCGTTTTATATTTGGCTTTAGTTGCTTTTTCTATTGAAATGACGTTGATTTGCATTGACCATCCGCCTCAAACACCGCTGAGCCATGGGGTTTCTCCAGGTCTTCCCCGATACAGGAAAAAGGCTTGTGGTTGAAGGTGTTGAGAAGAGTTCAACAGCCAACGCAACTAGAGCCTTATATTTTGATAGCTGATTAAATATTGATATATTTGTGAAAAAATCCGCCACCGTCAGCGGTGCGGCAGCACGCCGGGCACAACCGTGCTTGAAGCCCGGAAATCTCGACATTCTTCCGGGTTGCCCGCGCAGCATTCGGACGTCAGGTACGCGACGATATCAAGCATCAACGGGATATTGGCCTTGTACCGCATGAACCGACCTTCGCGCTCCACAGCCGCCAGCCCGCTCTGCGCAATGGCCTTGAGGTGGAAGGACAGGTTGGTGGACGGAATGCCGAGCTGCTTGGCGATATCCCCGGCCACTAAGCCGTCGGGCGCGTTTTTTACCAGCAGCCGGAACAGGTCGAGGCGTACATCCGAAGACAGGGCTTCAAAAATTGCGCTGGCGTGTTTAGTGTCCACAAATTGACATTTCAACAATAATTGAAATATGTCAAGACGCTTGTTTATGTCGCGTTCGTGGAGAGGGGGAGCGCAAGGAAAGGCTTAACGGTGTTGCGCTATTGCGCGGGGGCGGCTACTGTTCACGGGGGAAACGGGAAGGTTATATGCTGACGGCGACCATGCGGCCGCGCAGGGGGGCCGGCAGGTTTATTGGGGAGACTTCCGTGCCGAAGGCGTTGGAGCCGCTCAAGATCGCCCCACCTCTGGCCCGGGGGGAAATTCCCGCTGTCCATAAGCGGTTCGCGGCATGGGCTTCGTCTTCGCGTTCCGCACCGCCGAGAAGCCCGGTGGCGACAGCCGCCCGAGACGGGGCAAGCGGCTGGATTTCCGGCCGCACATCCAGCGCGCGCATATCCCCGGCGGTGGCTCCGGGGCCGCCGGTGGCCTGGCGGCTTGTCAGTGTACTGAGTTCAATGCCCATATACGGCTCCTGGTTGTCCTCCCGGTCATGAAGACAACGTGTGTACAGTATATCGCGACCACACGGGCAAGTAAAGTATTCCGCATTGCGCAACTCAATTGTAAAAAAGTGTTAAAACACGCAAAAGATATTCAAAGTGTGATACGGTTTCCATGGGAAGTATTTTGCCGGAGAAGTTATGGCCGCAACGAAAAAAATTCTGATTATTGACGACGACCCGCGCCTTATCGAATCCATACAGGATTATCTGGAACCCCATGGGTACGACGTGCATGGATTGGCGGACGGCAGGCATGCCATTGAAACCATCCAGAAAATTGGCCCCGTGTATCGTGCTGCTTGACGTCATGATGCCCGAGGAAGACGGGTTCAACGTGCTGCAACGGCTGCGGGTGGCCGTGAGGGTGCCCGTTATAATGTTGACGGCCCGGGGGGAGGAAACCGACCGCGTGGTGGGGCTGGAGCTCGGCGCGGACGATTACCTCGCAAAACCGTTCAGCCCGCGCGAGCTTGTGGCGCGCATCAAGGCCGTTACCCGTCGAGCCATGCCCAGGGCCGCTTCCATTCCTTCCCCGCATGCGGCGGCGAGCTCCGCGTCGCAGCCTCCCGTGCCGCTGTACGCGGCATTTCTGGGAGATACCCTTGAACAGAGCGGGTTTACCCTGCACACCAAAGGCCAGGAACTCTCGCGCGGCGGAGCGGCGGCAAAACTTTCCACCGCCGAATACAGCCTGCTGTTCACGCTCATGAGCCATCCCGGTCAGGTGCTGACGCGGGAACAGCTCCAGCTTTTCGCGTTCAGCAAGGACGATTACGCGAGCGAGCGTAACATCGACGTGCACATAAGCCGCATACGCGCCGTCCTGCGCAAGCTCGGCGACAAACCCGACCGCGTGCGTACCGTCTGGGGAACGGGATATTGCTGGATGAAGGACGATTGAGATGCGTTTCACGCTCTGGCAGAAGATATTCGTCTACACCATAAGCATCCTGGTCGTTTCGCAGGCCCTGGCTTTTTTTCTGCACCGGGCGTTGTATCGCGAAGACGTGCGGCGGTTCTTCGCAACGTCCGTCAACTCCATGGCGGCGGAACTTGAGGGGCAGCCCCTTGAGATGGTCGTGGCGCACGCCAGGATATACCGGGGCGGGCAACATGCCATATGGTTGACGAACGACGACGGCACCGCCATTCCCGGCATGAGCTTTAGCCAGGATGTTGTCCTGCGGTCCAAGGTGCTGGAGGAGTGGGGTTTTGACGGCGTCACCATGCTGGAAGTAGACAAGGACCCAAAATTCTGGGGTAAAACCTGCCTGCGGCTGCGTGAGGGAAATTACTGGCTGTTCATGTCCTTCGGCCCGCCCTCAAATCCCATGCGGAACGCGTTTTTGTTCCAGCTGTTCGTGCCGGTTCTTTCCGCCAGTATCGTGCTGGCTCTCTGGATGGCCTGGAGCGTTTCCCGCCCGCTACGCCGGTTGCGCGACGAGGTAAGCGAAATGGCGGCCACCGGGCCGGGGTACAAGGTTACGGTCACCGGGAAGGATGAAATCAGCGAGGTGGCGAACGCCGTGAACATCATGGCGGAGGCGCTCGGACGCCACGTGCGGGGCATGCGCGCGCTGCTTGCCAACGTGTCGCACGAGTTACGGTCGCCTTTGGCCAGGGCGAACCTGGCGCTCGGCATCGTGGAGGAGTCGCTTCCCCCGAGCTATACCGCGCAGCGGGACGCGCTGGCTGATGCGTATGAAGACGGCCTGGGCGAGGATATCCGCAAGTGGAAATCGGTAAAATACCTGACCACCCTTCAGGAAGAACTGAACCACATGGACACGCTCATCGGCACCACGCTGCTCACGCAGAAGCTGGATGTGCAGCAGGAAAGCGTGCCCATGGAGACGGTGGATTTTTCCGCCTTGTGCGAGAATGTCTGGATCCGGTACAAAGGCATGTTCCGGCGGCACGGGTTCACTGCGGCAGCGTCACCCCCGGCATGGTGATTTCCGGGAACAAAACCCTGCTTCTCCAGCTTTTGGCCAACCTGCTGGACAACTGCCTGAAATATACCAGCAAGAACGGCGAGGTGCGGTTCACGCTCTGCGCCCGCTCGGATAAATGCCTTCTGTGCGTTGAAAACTCCCATGAAGGAGTGGACGAGGCGGCTCTGGGCCACATTTTCGACCCGTTTTTCAGAATAGACCAGGCCGTGGGCACCGGCGTGGGGCTGGGGCTTGCCCTGGTGCAGAAAACCGTGCAACTGCATGGTGGGGAAGTTATGGCGGTTCCCACGGATTTGGGGTTGTGCCTCTGCATACAGCTTCCGCTGGTTTCTTCCAAAGACTGAGCAATTTCTTCCGGCTCCTGTTTATACAGCCATTCCAGCCCCGAAGCGTATTCCCGGATTTTCACAAAGAAGCGCCCGGTTTGCCAAAACGGCGAATCGGGCGCTTCTGGTTGCTGTTCCGAGTGGCCCTTCCGGCTCCTCGCGCCAGCTTGGAACCGGAAAATCCGGGGAGGATGCCGCCGCCAGGTTCCGACGACGGCAACGTTCGGCGTTGCGGCATTAGTACTGCTGTTGCCGCTCAACTGCGAGATTTGCGATTCAATGGTGGACTGCAGGTTCTGGTATTCCGACAGCGTCGTTTCCAGGCGCGAGAAGCGCAGCTTGGTGAGGCGCAGCCACTTTTCCAGGCGCTCGTCTTCCTTTTTGATCTTGTCTTTAATGTTGGACATGATTGTGTCGTAGTTGTTTTCCAGAATCGCCAGGGTGCCGTTGGAGCCGAGTATACCTTCGCTTCCCTCAAGCATGCCGAGGATTTCGTTGATTTTCCCCTGCCGGACGCTGATGGTTCCTTCAATGGAGCTGTCAGGTGTGAGATTGTAAATGTCGATCACGATACCGTCGGCGTTGTTGTTCTTCTGCGCCTTGAGGGTGGCCGTTCCCGCCCCGTTTATGGTGATGGTTTCACCGGTCGGAAGGGTGAGCGTATTGCTTTCGGAGACGACATTGGTCCAGGCGCTTTCCGGTTCCGTCACTTCCCTGTATTTATACTCCGCGTTTTGCCCGAGTTCCGTCGTCTGGGAGGCGGTGGCAAGCACGCCGCCGCCGGTGGCGCTGGCGGTGATGGCGCCCTTGTCGCCGGTATCCGTCGCTATCAGCACTAGGTTGTACCTGGGCGGATCGTCGTCGGTTTTCTGAACTTCGGCTTTAATGCCGGAGCTCGCGCTATCCGCGTTGATGGCGTTCACCAGCCCGTCCAGCTTGATGCCCTCGCCTATTTCAACAGTTCGCGTTACGCCGTTGCATTCATAGGTGAAGTCTATCGCCGCGCCGGTTTCGTTGATGGAATCCGTCCGGTTGGCAAGCCCGAGTTCGATGGTGGTCGATGACTGGGTGGCTGCCTTGTCGACTTCGACTTCCACATTGCGGTTCGTCGTGCCGTTGCTGGTGATGGTCGCCACACTGGAATCCGTGGTCTGCGTATTGCGCACCAGGGAGATGGTGGAGCCTTCAACCTTGGCTTCCTTCCCGTTGATGAACGCTTCAAGGATTTCTCCCGAAGGGCCGGTGGTGTAGGAAACGTCGTATGTGCCCGGCTCGGTGATGGTGTTGACCATGGAACTCACGGCGAAATCGGAGGAGTTGCTCTTGGCCTCGTAGTTGGCGGAAAACAGCTTGGCTACAGCCGTGGCGTTCTTTGCCAGCGCTTCCTTGAAGGTAAAGGAGCCTTCGCTCTGCACGTAGGCGACGCCGTCCTTTTCCACCGCCTGGTTGATAACCAGCAACCCGAACGTGGGGGAACTTTCGTCCGTGTCCGTGATGATACCGATCTGGGAGAGCGAGTTGAACAAATCGCCGTACATCTTGCCTTCGATTTCCTGCGCGTAGGTGAAACCCTTGGCGGACGTGGCCACGGCCTGCTTCAGGTTGGAGGAGAGCAGCTGGATGCCGTAGTTGCCGGTAAGGGCGCTGCCCATCTGCATTTCGGACTGGTTTTCCGCATAGTCCGGGTCTATGCAGATCTTCCGTCACCTTGGTCAGGTTCATGATCAGGGTGCGGAACTCGTTGACCGCGTCCACGAATTTCTGCACGTTTTCCTCAATGGCGGTGGTGTCCAGTTCGATGGTTACGGTGGCCTTGCCTTCGGACCGCACGTTGAAGGTTACGCCGTCCACCACATCGCTGATAGAGTTGGAAGAAACTTCCAGCCAGCCGGTGGCGGGCCAGCCGTTCACGCGCACCGCCGCGTTCTGGCCCTGCTGGGTCTGCCAGTTGGTGGCGTCCATCATGGTGGTGTAGCCTTCCAGGCTGCCGCCGCCCACGGTGATAATGTCACTGCTGGAGCTGTCCGTCGAATAGAGGCGCAGGCTGTATGTTCCGTCGCCGTTGTCATAAGCTTCGGCTTCAACGCCGCTCTCAGTCTTTTTTGCGTTGATGCCGTTCACGAGGTCTTGCAGGGTACCGCCCGAGGCCAGCTTCACGTTGTAGCTGCTATACGTATACCCGCCGCTGCCGTCGTCCGTGGTTACGTCGAACACGAAGGTTCTGGACGTTTCCGAGGCGTTGAGGACTGCGGCCGTGGAACTGTATGTGAGGACGCTCGTCATGTCGTTGGTGGAGGCGCCGCCGGCAGGGAGCCAATTGGCCGTATGCCCCAGAGCGAGGCCGTTCAGCTTGTCCGTGTTCGTGATTTCAAGCGTGGCGGCAGCGCCGGTATCCAGCCCGCTCATCTGGAACACGATCTCGTCGCCGCTCTGGATGAGCTGAACGCGCACGCCGAGGTTTTCCCCGTCGTTGTTGATGAGGATCTCAGCCCTTCCAGGGTGGTTCCGGCAGGAACGTTGAGCGTGCGGGTTTCGCCCTTGTAGGTGTAGGTGAACGTGCCGGTGTCGTTGGAGCTGTTCACCACGGAATCCTTGGCGGCAAGGCCGGTGCTGGTGCTCCAGACCGAACTGGTGGCAAGCTGGTGCACGTCAATGGAGTAGCTGCCCGGCGAGGCTTCGCTGCTGACCGTCGCGCCCACGATGGATTCGTTGGAGCTGGTCCCGGTCTTGACCAGGAACTTGCTCGTGCTGTTCAGCGCGGTCAGCGCTGTCTGCATGTTCACCAGGCTTTCGCGCACCTGTGAGAACGCTTCGCGCCGGATTTCCCAGTCCGAGTACCATTCGAGAAGCTGTTCGGCCTGCTTGCTTTCTATCTTGTACAGCTTGTCGATCATGTCTTCGAAGTCGACGTCGACCCCGGTGAAACCGGACATGCTGAGACTGCCAGACGTATACGTAGCCATACCTTCCTCCTTGCCGTCAGCGCCGCCGTCCTGCGGCGCTGTTTCGCTGATTCAATCGTGTAATGTTCTAGGCGCTCTTGAACAGGCCGGATGCGGCGATTTCGCCGTCACTGTCGCCATTTCCAAAAGTTCCGTAGTTTCCGGCCTGCGCCATGTACGTTCTGCCCGCGTTCGCCCTGATGCGCTCGAACGTGTTGGGCCCGACGTTTTCCAGGGGCGTCGACGCCGTGGCGGTCGAGGTTTCCGTGGTCTCGGCGGTGGCGGAGGTTCCGGCCTTCTTTCTCGCGGAGGCTGCCTGCGCTCTCTTCTGCATGGCCTTGAGGCGTTCCACGGCGGATACGGTCCCGTCCCCGTCGGTGTCGTCGGGGTCGATGCTCGCGGTCGGACTTCCTGCCCGTTGACAGCGGTGGGCGCGCCGCTGACGGCAGTTCCTGCCCTTCGGTTTCCCGGGCGGGAGCCGGAATGTTTTTCTGGCTTGTACGCATGGCTTCCTGCCGTATTTCTTTCCAGATATCTACCGTTGACGATGTGACGGAAGTGACGCTCATGATTTACTCCTTACCGCTTCATGCCGATGACGGTTTCCAGCATGGTATCCACAGTGGTAATACTCTTCGAGTTGGCCTGGAACCCACGCTGGGTAGTGATCATGTTCACGAATTCGGCGGAAAGGTCCACGTTGGACTGTTCCAGACGGTAGCTTTCGGTGGTGCCGAACTGCCCGCTGCCGGGCTCGCCGCAGACGGCCATGCCGGAGGCGGCGGTTTCCGAGTACAGGTTGTTCCCTTCGTGCCGAAGGTTCTGCAGGCTCGGGAAGTTGTACAGGGAGACCTGATACAGTTCCAGGGTCTTGCCGTTGGAGTATATCCCGGAAATGACGCCGTTCTGGTCGACCTGGATGCTGCTCAGATACCCGAAGGTGTACCCGTTCTGGGAAAGGTTGTATTCCACATAACTGTTGCCCTGGCAGGTCATGGCCGTGTTGGACAGTTCGCCGGTGGTGCCGAAGCCGAGCACGTTGTCCTTCAGGGTGCCGACGTTCGCAGCCGTGCTGAGGCCGGTGGGGCTGGTTACGCCGGAGGTGGCGTACGTCCATTTGGCGTTGTCGGTCAGCGTGCCGCCGGACACGCTGATGCGGTCCGTGGTGTCGGGCGAGGTCAATTGCAGGCTGAAGGTTCCGTTGCTGTTTGTTTTGACGCCGGCCACAAGGCCTGCACCGGCAACTTCAGCATTGATGGCGGCGACGAGATCGTCCAGAGAGTCGCCGTCGGCCACGGTGACGGAATAGTTCGTGCCGTTGTACGAGAAGTTGAATGTCTGGTCATAACCCGTGTCGTTCACGGAATCCGTCGTGGCGGCATACGTTGTCTGGCTGGTCAGGTCGTTGTTCGCGAGCATCTTGGCGTAGCTCCAATCGCCGGTGGAACCGGAGATGCCCAGGTCCAGGGCGATGAGCCGGCCGGAGGCGTACTGGTTGGGCTGGGTGTACACGCCGTCCCGATAGGCGTTGGAAAGCCCCGCGGTGCCGGAAAAGTTGGCGCAGATCAGCGGCTGGCCGTCCGTGGATGTGGGGGCCGCGATCCAGCCTTCAAGGTTGATGACTTCATCCCCATTGTTGGGGATACCGTCCGGGTCGCTCCACCAGGACGTGTTGCTGTCGGACTGCGGCACGTAGCAGGTCATGTCCTTCATGGTGCCGGTTGAATCGAAGGTCAAGGTGCCGGCGGCGAGCAGGCCCTTGAGCGAATCCGGCACGTTGGGGTTGGTGGTGGTGTCGCCCACCTGGGAATTGAAATCGCGCACGTCTTCGGCCGGGTCCATAGTGACCATGTATTCCCAGTAGGAAGCGTTGGCGGGAACACCGGCGACCATTTCCGCCTGGTCTGTTTTATCGAAATAAACGGTGAGGGTGCGGAGCCTGCCGCCTTCGTCATACACTTCCAGCGTGGTCTGGAAGGCGTACGCGCCGGTGCCGAGGGGAACTTCCTGGGTGGCGTCCCAGGTGTTCAGCAGGGCGAAGAAGGGGTCCGTGGCGCTGGTCGTGTTGGATTCACGCATCCAGGGCAGGTTCAACTGCATCCACTTGCTGTTGGTATGCTTGGGCGCGCAGGCGAAGCTGTCGAGTTTCACGTATCCGTGGAACCGCTGGAAGCGCCCGCCGCCGCCCGTGGTGGAACCGCGGTCTGGATAGCCAGCCCTGGAGAGAGATACCGTTGGGTCGACGAGGTTGCCTTCGGGGTTGTCAAAGCGGAAGTTCCCGGCGCGGGTGTAATAGGTATCCTGCCCTGGGGCTTCACCTTGAAGAATCCGTTGCCGGAGATGCCGATATCCAGGGCGCTGGTGGTGGTTTCAAACGAGCCCTGGGAAAGTCGTAAATGGATGCCGATGGCCACGCCGCCGGCCTACCTGGAAGGGCCGAAGTTCGCATACATGTTTGATTACAGGAATCCTGGAAGTCCATGCGCGAGCCCTTGAAGCCCACGGTGTTGATGTTGGCGATGTTGTTGCCGACGGTGCTCATCTTCTGCCCGTGGGCGAGAAGGCCGGATACGCTGGTCCACATGCTGGCGGAAAGACTCATGATATATCTCCTTGTTCCGAAAATTTTACCGTTAGAGGTAGTTGAGCAGGCTCTGCTGCATGATGATGGAAGAGGTCTGCAGAACCGCGCTGTATGCCGTTTTTTGCTGCTCAAGCTTGACGAGGAGTTCGGTCAAATCCACATCCTCGATGCTGCTGAGGCGGTCGGTTTCGCTGTAATTGCGCATGGTGAGCGCGGCGGACGTCGTCTCCAGACGGTTTTCACGCCCGCCCACGATGGCCGCGCTGGTCAGGACCACGCTTCTCGCATTGGTCAGCAGGGGAAGGGCCGCGGCCATGCCGTCCTGGTCGTTGGTCTCGGCGGCGGCGATGAGGTCGCCCACGATTTCGAAAATGTTGCCGCCGTTTTCAACGACGCGGGTTTCTCCGGTGGCGGGGTCCGTGTACAGGCCGCCGAACACGTCCTTGCCGACCAGGTTGACGGTTATGCTTGACGTGTCGGAAATGGGGTACGCAATTTCCGCCCGGTGGGGGTGGATGATGTACTGTTCCCCTTCGCCGGGGACATTGGCGAGGTCCAGATAGCCGCCTGTCACCGGGAGCTTGAGCGAACCGCTGGTGTCCGTGGAGGAGTGCGTCCAGGTAAGGCCGTTGTCCGAGCTGTAGGAGTAGGAAAGTGTGGTGCCGTTAAGTTCGCCTATCTTCACGGTAACGTCGCTGGTGAAGTAGCCGCTGGCGGAAACCTGGGCGCTGGTGTTGCTGGCGCCGTAGGAAATTCCCACCTGGGTGTCGTTGTCGTCCCCGCCGTAGATGGCGGTGGGACGGATGTAGAGCCAGGTGCCGTTGCCGGTGCTGGATTCGTTGGCCGTGTTCACCGCGTTGACCTGGACGGGATTTGAGGGGTCCAGGTCGCCGTTCGCGTCGCGCCGGTACATGTCCATCGTGACGATCACGCCCCCGGCGGAAATGGTCATACGGCCGTTTTCCGGGGAATCCAGGGAAATGTCGGCAGCTGTGATGTCCGTCCAGGTGGTGCCGCCGTCCGCGCTGTAGCGGTAAGAGGCGGTTGCCGCGTCGCCCGAGCTGGTGGCCTGGATCATCATGGTGTAATTCGCGCCGCCGGAGACTTCAAAGTACACGTCGTCAAAATCGGTGCCGGTATCCTTCACCGTCACGCCGAGCGCGGAACCGTAAGCCTGGGTGTCCGTCTTCTGGCCGGAGAATATGTACTGCCCGGCGTACTCGGTGTTGGCGAGAACCATGAGCTGGCCGTACAGCTCGCGAAGTTCCTTGCTGATCTCGTCGCGGTTTTCCGCCGTATAGGTGCCGGTGGCGCCCTGTTCGGCAAGCTCGGTCAGCCGGGTCAGGATGGTAGTCACGGAACCGGTGGTGCCGGTCAGCGTGGAATCGCATGTGGCAAGCCAGCCCGTGGCCGCGCTGATATTGTCCTGGTACCGGGCTATGTTGGAAAGCGTGGTGCGGGATTGGATAACCCGGCCCGCGCCGAGCGGATCGTCGGAGGGCTTGTTGATGCGCAGGCCGCCGCTTTGCTCGTTGGTCGCATACAGCTTGTTCAGCGCGCCGCTCATGCCGTTGACCGTCGTGGAGTAAAGCATTCCCTGAGTTATACGCATTGACATAGTTCCTTCTCCTTTACTGCTTCAGGCCGAGAATGGTTTGCAGCATCTCGTCCGCTGTGGTGATCAGTTTCGCCGCCGCCTTGTAGGAAGACTGGAACCTGATGAGGTTGGTGAGTTCTTCGTCAAGGCTGACGCCGACGATTTCTTCCCGCCGGTCGGAAAGGGTCTGTGCCAGGGAGACTTCGCGCGTGGCGGAGTTCTTCACGCTCAGAGTCTCCGCGCCGACCCGGGTGACGAGGGTGGCGTAATAATCCAGTAGAGACTGGTTCACGGTCCTGTTGCCCGAGGAGGAAATGCTCACAACGGCGGTCGTCAGGGCCGCTATGGCGTTGGCGATGGAGTTGTCGCCCTTGTTGATTTCCCCGGCCCCGTTAACGCTCCCCGCGTTGATCAGGTTGGGATTGTTGACGATCTCGCCGCGCACCGCGATGGTGGAAGCGTCCGTGCCGGTGAAAAACGTGTTGATGCCCAGGCCCGCCATAAGGCCGGTGGTGTCCGACGCAACCGCGAAGGTGTAATCGCCGTTGGTGGTAAGCTGCAGCCGGTTGTCCACGATGGTCGCGGTAAAGGGCTTGATGGTGTTGCCGTCGGCATCCGTGAATTCGGCGTCGTTGAACGCCTTCGCCACGTCTTCCAGGCTCATGGTGGCGGGGTCGAAGTTGCCGCCGCCGAACAGCACTTCCATGCCCGGGTAAGGGATGAGCGATTCGCCGGTGGTCGAGTCGTAGATGGAGAAGGAGAGGTTCCCTTCCGTCAGGTACGAGGCCCATGCGAAGTCGGAGGTATCGCTGCCGAGCGCAACGTCGGTACGGCCGACCTGGTACTCGCCCATCGCGCTGGACATGGTGGTCAAGCCCGCGCCCTGGCTGTGCAGGCGGTTCACTTCCCAGATGATTGACTTGCTGAGCGCGTCGAGCTGGTTGCGGTATTCGCCGATGAGCTCGTCGCGGGCCATGAGGTAGCCGCCCAGCGCGCCGCCGGTGATGCGGAGCTGGTTTTGCGTCCCGTCAGCATAAAACTGCGAGGAGATGTTGACGGGGGCGGAAGTGGGGGTAACCCAGTAAATATCCGTCTTGGGGGAAATGATGAAATTGTCGCCTTCCGAAAGGCTCGCGCCCGCGTCGAACCACAGGGAAAGTTCCCCGGCCTTGATGCTGTTGTCTTCGGAATTGGCGTCGAACAGCTTCACGGAGCCATCGTCGTTGGTGAGCCAGGTCATGCCGCCGTCGAGGGAAACCTTGAACTGCGCGCCGCCGTCAACGGCCCCGCCGGTCACCACCCGGATGGTGTACTCGCTGGTGTCGGAACCGGAAAACCCCATGGTGCCGCTGGTGGAGGTCGTCTTGTAGGCGGAACCGGCGACGAGGTTGTTTTCCACGGTCGGGCCCTTGAGGGTGAGCGAGAACGCAACGTCGGCCTGGACCAGCAGATGGCCGGCGCCGGTGGAGACGTAATAGTCGCCCGCGCCGTTGTCCGTGACGGTGATGTCGATGATTTCCGCCAGTTCCCGCACCTTTTGATCGCGTTCGTCCAGCAGCGCGTTGGCGTTGTTGCTGCCCGCGACGGTGTGCATGTTGATCTGGCGGTTCAGTTCCGCGATTTCGGCGATCAGCGAGTTGGCGGTGTTCACTTCGTCCCGGATCAGGGTTTCCAGTTCCTTCTGCATGGCGGCGAGGGTGTCGTCCGTGCTCTGGATGAAGGACGCCAGCGTCTGGGACATGGAAATAAGGGCCTGGCGCGCGGCGAGGCTGTCCGGGGTCTGGGCCACGTCGTTCCAGGCGTCGAACACGGCGGTAAGGGTGGCGCCGATGCCGTCCACGGAGGACTCGTTGAACAGCCCTTCAATGTTCTTCAGGGCGTAGTAAGCGCTGTCGTACTTGGACGCCGTGCCGAGCTGGCTGATGAGCTGGCTTTCGATGAACTTGTCATACGCGCGGACGATCTGTTCGGCGCTGACGCCTTGGCCGATCTGGCCCGGGTTGTAATCAATGGACGTATTAGTCTTGAGAAGCACCGACTGTCGGCTGTAGCCCACGGTATTAACATTGGAAATGTTATTACCGGTGGTGCTTATGGCCGCCTGCGACGCAAACAGCGCGCCGACGCCCATGTGAAGCAGGCTGTTGATGCTCATTGCCATTATTGCACCATTTCCCCGGCAGCGTTGTCAGCGAAAAGGGGCGCGGCGGCATCGGCGGGGAACACGTTCCAGTGTTCGGGCGCGGCGGCCTGCAAACCGGCGAGCTGCATGGCCAGGTCCGCGTTGCGGGTGGCGCGGGCGAGCACATCGTCTTCAAGGCTGGTGAGGCGGTCGAGCTTCTGGCGGAGCATGTCACCGATGTACTTGGGGAACCGGGACGCGAATTCCTTCACGGTATCGCCGGTCAAATCTTCGCGCAGTTCCTGCCGCTTGACCTGCAAGCTTCTGAGCGACTTCTGAATAGCCACTTCCAGCTTGAACACATCATTATATTCGCCGAACTGCAGGGCCTTGTACTGGGATTCCTGAAAGTCGCGCAGCAGGTCGACGTACTGTGCCTGGATATCGAGGTTGAGACTGACTCTGAGAAACATAACGCACTCCTTATTGTATGAGCGAAAATTGGTAATGTAATTTTATCTACATTCGTTATAGCAACAGGCATGCCAAATAGTATTTTTGGAAAAAATTACCTATTATGTTAATATTATTATTTATTTTTAATATTTTTTAAATAAAATTAATGTAATTTAACATTATTAATAAAATTATTATACTTAAATTAATTAATTTTAATATAATTTATAAATAAAAACTTATTCAAAAATAGTTTTTATAATTGGTATTAAACAAAAAAAATGCTGGTAAGGAAAAAAATGCAGTGTTAACCGGCACGCTTTCTGCTTTGTCTTTCGCGGGAGAGGCCGGAGTGTTTCCGGCCCGGAGGACACAGTGAGGATATTCATATGATGAGCGGGCTGTATTCCGGCGCTACCGGACTCAAGAGCCATTCCACGGGAATGAGCGTCATCAGCAACAACGTGGCCAACATAAACACGGTGGGCTACAAGCAGTCGTCCACCCTGTACTCGGACCTTATCAGCCAGTACATGACGAGTTCGGCGTCTCCGGACGTCACCTTGTCCCAGTTGGGCGCCGGGGTTGCGGTGGGCAGCGTGCGCACTATTTTCGCGCAGGGCGGGCTTGCGGCGGGCAATAACGTGACGGATCTCGGCATCAACGGCACCGGGTTTTTCGCCGTCAGCGACGGGAAGAGCCACGGAATACACCCGGGCGGGCAACTTCAGCTTCCTGAAAACAGGGGAGCTTGTCGATTCCACAGCTGGAACTTGATGGGGTACAGCATCAATGGCGGAACCAAGTCTTCCGACCTGAGCCCGGTCGTCATCAATACCTCCACGGAAACCGGCGTGGGTAAAATGGCCGGAAAGGCCACTACGTCCGTTACCTCCACCTCGCAACTGGGCGGTCTTACGGATGCGCTCGCCGGCACGGCCAA
>JAVIWB010000469.1:0-15783 GCA_031893035.1 Dermolepida albohirtum | reverse complement strand
TTATGCCCTATATCTCAAGTAGACGCTATCTAGCATTGGAAATTAACTCATGGAGTGACAATGCAAAAAAACTTTCAAGCATTCCTCTTTGTCGGGCTGGTTTCGTTTTTGCTTGGCGCCGCCTTTTTCTATGCTTTTGTGCCCAGTCACGGCAACAATCCCGCGCCGCCCGAAAGAACCAGGATAAATACCGGCACGCTCCGTGTTGAGGATGCCATCCGAACCGTTACCGGAACCGGAGTCCGAACCCTTTATGTATTCAGTCATCCCGATTGCACCTATTGCCAGATGCTTGACAGGGAACTGGAAAAAGTAAAAGACCTGATGGTCTACACCTTCGTGTTGCAGGGGGAAACGTCAGAGGCCAGGACAAGCGCATCAGCCTACTGGTGTAAAAAGACAGGACACAGGGACGTGCCGTGCGACATCAGCGCCCTTGAGAGAAACACCATCAAAATGGCTGAATACGGCTTTCAGGCTACGCCGACCCTGGTGACGAAGAACGGGATTGTATTTAAGGGTTATGCCCCGGCAGAAATACTGGAACAGGTCGTAAAACACGCGGAACTCCCGCCATTACCGAAACCTGAGTGATTGCCGGCGTGAATCGGAATCACTTGCCATAACCCGCCATGCGATGGCGCAAACAGAATACAGGACAACCCCATGTTAACTGAAACAATCAGGCAGCATCCCGGTGATTCAGATCACAACATGATGCTGCATTTCGTTTCCGATAGTGCGGCCCTGACAGCCCAGGGGCTTGCACTCAAGCATATCGACAAAATCGAGAATATCAGAACGCCCATGGACATCCGGCTTGTGGTCAGACTGAATTCCTGGCCCATATGCCGCCTGATCCGAAGGGACTTCAATCTGCTGGCCGCCCGGATATTTTTCCGGCTTGTCAACGCCGACAGGACAGAAAAAAAAGTCATACGCAATCTGATCGCAGAAATCATGCTGCAAGGTGAACTGATCAAGTGTGAAGTACAGGGCAATGAGGAAATTGATATTGAAACCGGATTTGATGAAATGGAGGTGCCTCTCAGGCTCGTTTCATCCGAGACATCCTTTCTTTATCGCGCACTCTGTAATGCCGATCTACCCATTGCAAAAATGGGGCATGCCTTTAAAAATGGCATCGTCACCAACGAGGAATACGCTCTGGTGGTACATCCCTTTTTTGATGCCTACAGCGACCTGAAGCGCCTCGCGCTTGATGCTGAATTTGGGGTTTCCGGGCAGACGGCCAGTGAACTGGGCGCATCCAGCGGCATCCTTTAGGATAGCCATAACGGAAAGCAAAACAACGGTTTCTTCACGAGCTTTTCCGCACCTTCCGACAAAAAAGGTGAACTTGCAGGGTTAAAAACGGGTGGGAATATGGTGTATTGCCAACCACCCATCATTATCCGACATGCCCCATCCATTGACCCCTGAAGAAAAAGCAGGCATCGCCGGTCTGTACCGCCACCTGCAACAAGCCCTTCCCGGATTTGCCGCCCGTCCCCAGCAAAAGGAAATGATCAGGGCCGTGGCATGCGCACTGGCCACCGAAGTCCCCTGCCTTGTTGATGCGCCCACAGGGACCGGCAAATCTTTCGGGTATCAGGTGCCAGGGGTATTCCTTGCGATCAGGCGCGGCAAGAGGCTGATTATTTCAACAGAAACCGTCACCCTTCAGGAGCAGATTGCCCAAAAAGACCTCCCGGTACTGATTCAAACCCTCAAAAAAATGAACCTGCCCGCTCATGTTGCCGTTGTGAAGGGACGGGAACGCTTTGTCTGTCCCATGCGGTTGCAGGAAAAGGCGAGCCAGACCTCCCTGATTGAAGAGGAAAGCGCACAGCAGCAGATGTCCGCCAAGCTTGCCGGGCAACTTGCCGGCGGATGGAACGGCCAGCGCGACATGCTCCCATTTCCCGTGCCCGGCCCGGTATGGCAAACGGTATGTAACAACCGCCATATCTGCCCGGGCAACGGCTGCCCGAAAGAGCATGAATGTCCTTTCATTGCCATGCGCCAGGAAATCAGGAAGGCCAATATCATCATTACCAATCATGCCTACCTGCTGTCCGTTATTGCCATTCAGGGCGGCTCCAGCGGAAAAGATCCCGTAACGGACTTTGCGAACAATTATTATGTCTTTGATGAGGCGCACCACCTGCAATCACGCTGTGTTGACGCTTTTGCGCTTGCGGCGCAGCTGGATGACGGGCTCGTTGAGGAAGCCGGGCGCATCATTTCAGTTCTTTCCGACAACCGGATGGGGGATTTTTCCTCGGCAAGGGATGCGTTGGTACAGTGTATTCCCCTCCTGCAGGAGAATTGCCGCCAATTAATCAGCGGTAATGAAATTCGCCGGTTTTCGGGGGGCATTATTCCTGAAATTCTTTCAGATCAACTGACAGAATACATGCTCAATTTTGAAGTCATAGCGGATATTGTTCAGGGGATTATTGAACGCAACCAGGACGAATCCAGGCAACGCGCCTCTTTTGTCGGGCTTTTGAATAATGCAAAGGCCGTGTGCGGCAGGATAAATGACAGCCTCAAGGCACTTCATGCCTTTATCAATGACAATACCGGAACACTGGCAAAGTGGATTGACAAAAAACAAGGCATTCCTGTCATTCATGCTACCCCTTTCAACGCGGCCATGCTGGCAAAGCGGATGCTGTGGTCCAACATCAAGGGATGTGTGCTGACATCAGCAACCCTTGCGACCATGGGCAATTTCAACAATGTCATGCACATGCTGGGACTGCCGGATGAAACCATCACCCGCAAGCTGGATTCCCCACTGGATTTTTCCCGTTCGCGGCTGATGGTGCCAAAGCATATCGTGGATGCCAATTCCAGGGGGCATGCCCGAATGGTCACATTTGCCCTGCAGAAATTGGCGTTTAGCGCTGAACACAAGGGCGGCCTGGTTTATTTTACGAGCCGCCGGAAAATGGAAGCGGTATACAGCAACTTGTCCGGTCCGGAAAAGGATATCGTGATTATGCAGGGTGTACTGTCACCGACCGCCATGATTGAGCATCATAAGCGTCGGATTGATGGCGGCTTGCGCAGTTTCCTGTTTGGACTGGACAGCCTGTCTGAAGGGGTGGACCTGCCCGGGGAATACTGCACGATTGTCGTTATCGACAAGATCCCGTTTCCCGTGCCGGATGATCCGATCCTTGCCGCCAATGCTGAATATCTTCTCAGTCGCGGCAAGGTGCCATTTCATTTGCTGTTTCTCCCGGAAGCGGCAAAGAAACTGGCCCAAACCGCAGGACGGCTTAACCGCCGCGAAGATGACTGGGGTGATGTCGTCATCCTGGACAGGCGCATGCGGGAAAAAAATTACGGGCAACAACTGCTGAAGTCTACGCCGTTTTCTGTAATGACGGAGTTTTAGACCGGATCGGCACGAAAAAAAACGGACATGCGTGTCCACGATTTTGTACTGTAAATCCCTGATTCCAACTGCCCGGCGGTTTATCGCGCTCAAAACCAGACACAAAATTTTACGGTTTGGACCACTTTGCACGGGTGCCTGCGAAAGCACATTACCCCTGCGATGCCCCGGCAGCCAGCCTCAAAAGCACTTTTTTGGCCGCATCTGTTTCGGCTTCTTTTCGGCTGTGGCCTTCCCCGGTATCACAGATGCCCATTCCCGTTATCGTGCATTTCGCACGGAAGCGCCTTTTTCCTTTCGCCTCAACCAGTTCAGAGGCATACTCCGGCAATGGTGCCCGGATTGCCTGCAGATGTTCCTGAAGCTGCGTTTTAGGGTCCTTGTTAAGTTTTACCGAATGATCCTGCAGCAGCCTGTCTGCCAGGCTGGCAATGACAGAAGCGGCGGCAGGCAGCCCGGCCTCAAGGTAGATGGCGGCAAATACGGCTTCCACGCAGTCAGCGATCATGCTTTCTTTTGACGTCCGCCTGTCAGCGGCCAGGCCATAGCGCAAAACCGCTTCAACTCCGAGCAATACCCCCATTTTTTCCAGCGCGTTTCGGCTGACCAATGCCGCGCGTGTTCTGGACATGTTCCCTTCGGACAGTCTCCGGAATTTTGTGTACAGCATCTCAGCCACTACAAAATTCAGGAGCGAATCCCCCAGAAATTCAAGCCGTTCATTATTCCGTACCAGACTGCAGCTTTTATGAGTCAGGGCCTGCTCCAAAAGCGCAGTGTCCCTGAAAACGTACCCGAGTCTTTTCTGAAAATTTTCCATTCCCTGTTTGTACCACTGCCAATCATGCCCACGGGTTTTGAATCATGGCCAAAAACGTGGCGATTTTGCCACGGCGCGGCTGCCCAGCCCGTGCAAAATGGCGAATCTCCAGTTTCCGGAATGAACCATGTCACAAACAGCCAGCCCCGTATTTCTTGTGGTAGACAGAAAACAGGACATTAAATTTGAAATGCAGCCCATCATGCGGCTCCATGATGAATATGTTGTCGGTTACGAACTGCTTTACCGTGGCCCGAAAACAATCCCGTTGCCCACCGTTGATGCCTCTGTTTTCCGGTTCCTGACCACGAACCGGGTCAGCGCAGGGCTGCTTTACATCAACGTCGCGCCCGAGTCATTTGTCAGGCTGCCGGACAGGGCGTTTCTGGATGTGGCCAGCCTGAACAATATCGTGTTCGAGGTAAGCGAAAATGTGCCGGACCATCAGACCAACCAGACAATCACTGAGCGTATACAGCGTCTTGCCCGGTTTGGCCTCACTTTTGCTCTTGATGATTTTGGCGCGGGTTCCAGCGGGTTGCGCAGGGTGTTTTCCATTGACAGGGTAAAAATCATCAAGATAGACGGCCCATTCCTGGAAATCTGCTACAGCAGCAGGATGGCCAGGCGAATTCTCAAGGCCATGGTAATGGAATGGAAGCGTAACGGCATTACGACTGTCGCTGAATGGATTTCTTCTCCTGAACTGCTTTGCTTCGCAAGGGAGGTTGGTTTCAGCATGGGACAGGGCTGGCATATCGACCGGCTTTCGCGTGAATCCGCTGTAACCGGCATGCCCCCTTCGGGAATTTTGCCAGTCTGAGCCGCTCAGGTGTTCCCCCGTTTTGGCGCTTGCGTGGCGCATATCCGGTGAGAAACTTTTTTCATTACTATTTTTTTTAAGGATGTTTCCATGCAGTTCGCTATTGATAATTTCATTCTCAAGTATCAGGCTATCCTGGCCCGAACCAACAAATTGCATGGTTCTCCTGAACCGCGCGCTTTTCAGTTCCGGCCCGTGCTTTACGAAGGCCATTTCATCCGCCTGGAAAAATGCTTCCGTTCACCACGGGTTATCCGTATTGCCGAGCGAACACAAAAAAAGCTTGACGCCGTTCGTTGTGAATGCGGGATGTTCCCGCCTGAAAAGCGCATCCGCACCGGCAGAACCCTGCGCACACACCGGAGCGAGGCCCTTACTTCACTTTTCAGGAACTCATGATGCCCGGCGCCTGTTTCCTATTCAACTTCCCGCACGCAGGCGCACCGGAACGTGAGGCTTACGGCGATTCAAGCAGGATGCCAACCATCACGTCTGCCGATATCCGCCTGTCGTCTGGCCGGTACATGGACTTTTTTAGGGTCAGCCCTCATTAACTGGCTTGCTGCAAAGCGGCTTTTCCCCGTCTGCCGGTGTTGCCGTGCCAAAATTGACCTCGACGTATGTCCAATACGCCTTCGTCCAATTTTTCCCCGTCGCCCTGGCAGACAGGAAACATCCGCTTTTCGCAAACGGCAAGTTAATGAGGCCTGACCCTAGCTGTTCAGTCCCAACAGGATATTCCCCCTTTCGAGTCTCCGTTAAGCTGGAGTTGCGAGACTCAACAAAAAGGAAAGGACGAAAGGCGAACATCCATAAGAATGCCGAACTAACGCCCAAAGGTCGGGAAGAAATCGTTCGGCGGCTGCAAAATCATCCGGTAGCAGATAAAAGCACCCAACGCCGCCACGCGCAAGGCCATTGCCGAACTGGAAACAGGCAAGAGCAAAAAATTTACCCGCGTTGACAAACTGATGGCAGACCTGCATACGGACGACTAACCGGCTATCCGGCATTCAGGCGTAATGACAAACGGAAGCGCGCCCAAAACCGGGAATACCCTTTCCCCATACCGTCAGGCCCGGACGCGGCAACACTTCCCGCAAAAACCCGGACAAGAGAACCCCAAAAAAACACCCAAAAACGCGCACGCCACCACAAACCGCACCCCCGCTTACCCGTACCGCCCAATCAGGGACGCAGCCATATACTGCTGCCCGTTTGAACAAGAGTGGCAATAAACAAGCCGGCCCAAATCCAGAGCAAAAAACAGGCGGCGGTTTACCCCTGCCGGCCCATCCTCCCTTCCGGCATCCTTTGGATACAGCGTCCACCTCTCATCTCCCCTGAGCCGCCCGCCCAGACGCGAGACAACCTCAAAAACCGCAATACATCCGTTTTCCTCAATCCCGACACGCCAGCCGCTGCGGATTTGCATGAGTACATCATCAGTCAATATCTTCAATCCGCTCATCCTGTCTGGAGTAACCCGTTTGCCATATAGTATATCGCCGGTCCCACAGAAAACGCCCGAAAAATACCCGACAAAACAGAAAACCTGGCAGACAGGAAACATCCGCTTTTCGCAAACGGCAGGTTAATGAGGGCTGTCCCTGAACAAACTTTGCCATATAATCAACAAGATTATAAAAGTAACTTACCGCAAAGAAAAAGAGGCGAAATACGCCGGGCAATACAGTCGGGCTTATATATAAATAGAGATAAAATAGATGCCTTTTTTTCAACAGCAAGGCCCACATTCTGCCGCTATTTAAAAGGCGTCAGCCACCGGCCCTGATAATAAGCAAAAATGCTGATTTCTGACTGGACTATCCTGACTGTATTATGAAAAGACAACTACTGCAAAACGCGCTTGAAAGATACAAGACCACCGTATCCGTTCTAAAAAAAGGCTACAAACAGGAGCATTACCGTATTGAACAAATATCGCGGTCGCCTCTTGGAAAAAAATACACCCACAAAATAACCAGCGTGGACATTGCCGCATACCGCGACCAGCGGCTGGAACACATCAACCCCAAAACCCGCGTGCCGATCTCATCCGCCAGCGTGCGCCTCGAAATGTCGCTCCTGTCCAGCTTCTTCGACATTGCCCGTATCGAATGGGGACTATGCAACCACAACCCCGTGCAAAACGTCAGAAAACCAAAACTGCCCGCCAGCCGCGAACGGCGTCTGACACAGCGGGAGGACCGCATGATACTCAGATACGCGCACAAGCACAGCAACCCGACACTCTATTCCATCATCGTCCTGGCGCTCGAAACAGCCATGCGCCAGGGAGAAATACTCCATCTCCGCTGGGAAAACATCGACCTGAAAAAAAGAGTCGTCCATCTGCCCGACACAAAAAACGGCAGCAAGCGGGACGTGCCGCTCTCCCTTCGGGCGCGGGACGCACTCGTGCGGATCGGCCAGAAAAACGAAGGCAGAGCATTCAACTACACCGCCGAAGGCATAAAATCAACCTGGCGCTTCATGCTCGGAAAACTCGGCATAAAAGACCTGCACTTCCATGACCTGCGGCACGAAGCCGTATCCCGGCTTTTCGAACTGGGAACACTCGACGTCATGGAAGTCGCCGCCATCAGCGGACACAAAAACCTCTCCATGCTCAAACGCTACACCCACCTCTCCGCACAAAAACTGGCAAGAAAACTCGAAAAAGGCAAAAACAGAAGCGCACGCGACATCATCGGTATGCTCGTTCCCTACCCGGCAATCCTCGAAAAAGAAAGCGACTTTTGCCACATTCGCCTGCTTGACTTTGACAACATGGAAATAACCGGCCCCTGCCGTCATTCCGCAATCAGCGCCGCGCAAGATGCCCTGCTGCGGAAAATCATCCTGTCCGTCCGACTGAACAAACCCTTCCCGCCGCCCGACCAGCACATGGAAAACATAGACGATTCAAACGTGGTCATGATTGACCCGCTGGACCTTCCCGGCAGGACCTGAAAACAGGCTTGATACTTTATTTCAGGCAAAGTAGCCAAAAACAAGCCGCCAAAACAACAAAACAGACACAGCCTGATCGCCAACCCCTCCCGCCGGACCCGGCAAAATCTGCTGCACCAAAGAAACACAAAAAAGTCGGCAAAACGCTTATAACCCGTTGAAATAAAAACAATTTCAAATGCGGGAAAAGCGGCGGGAACACACTTCCTTCCTTTCCCCCTTCACCCCCAGATTCTGGCCTGAAAACCCCTTCCCGTCATTCAATTGCGCAATATAAAGGGTAAAAATGCCCATTCTCCTCATTATGTTTTTCAAAAAAATATGTTAGGCAAACCCTAAATTTTTTTCCGGTGTTTCCGTTAAGCATTTAACAGGCTTGATTTGACGGACAGAAAGTTGAAAGCGGATTGTCAATCCAGTGTTTAATATTAACATATTATATTAGTTAACCGGTGGTATGCCGTTATGTGTGAAAAAAAGCGGCAGATTATAAAGCAATCCGGCCCCTTCCTCGCCGGTCCGCAACCCCTGACTTGCGGACAAGAATGCCTGGAAAACATTGACTTACCGTGTCTGGAATGATATGCTGTTTTCAAGTCGGGAAGCGCTGACCTTTTTGCAGTGCGTAGGGAGATTTGCCCTCCTGGCTTACCGAAAAACAGGCTGCTGATGTGGCCTGTTTTTATTTTTCCACAGATATTCATTATGCATTTACTTTATCTGGATGAATCGGGAAGCATTGCTGATCTTCATCAAAAGTTTTTTGTGCTTGCCGGTGTTTCTGTTTTTGAACGCAGCACTCACTGGATCGAAACAAAGCTTCATGAAATTGCTTTAAGGTTCTCTCCGTTAGCGCCGCATGAAATTGAATTGCACGGCTCTCCTATGCGCAGTGGACGCGATCCGGTTTGCTGAGGATCGCTCGGCCACAGATTATCTGTGGCCTTGTGCGCTTTCAATTTGACAGGCAGGGACGCTATCCTTTCTTGTTTGGCTACCTTGTCAATCCCGCCCCTTTCCTGCTTCAGAATCGCCGCAATCGCAGTTGACCATCATTACATTCAATAAAAGATGATCTGCTAAAATATAAAAGCTGAAATGTGAGGAGTTTTTTTATGAATACCGCTCTCTCCCCGCTTGTCTCGGAATTTGAAACATCAGAACAGGAAGCCGACTATACCGCCTGGCTTCAGGCCAAGGTTGCCGCCAGCCTTGCCGACACGCGACCTGCCGTTCCTCATGATGAAATCGAACGCCGCATGGCTGAACGCCTGGCAAAACTGCGTCAGCACAGCACTTCCTGATGTTGCCCATTTTCTGGCTGGAATCAGCCGATGCTGATTTGGCCATCATCGTGGAGCATATTGGTCAATTCAGTGTGACGGCAGCCGAGCGCATGTGGAACCTTTTGCGTGATAGCGTTTTACCCGTGTCGGAGCGCCCCTATCTGTATCGCCTGAGTGACCGTGTACCCGGGTTGCGCGAAATCGTTGCCCACCCGAACTATATCGTGCTTTACCGCGTTGCCCAAACCCGTGTCGAGATTGTGAGTGTTGTACACTCACGCCGCGAATTTCCCTCTTCACAGCCCCGTCGCCCCTGATACAAACCATCCCCTCAGGCTTTGTCTTTGATCAGCCTGCCGGTCAGGTTGCTGAGTGATTTGGCGATGTGAAGGGCTGTTTCGGATGGAATCTGCTTGAGAACTTTCTTCGTCTGCGGGTCAATCATTTTGACAATGACGTCCCCTGAATCCGCATCTACCGCAAACAGCATACACATGAATTTATTTTCAGCGTTGCGCGCATTTATTAGTTTTTTATTGCAAACCCAATGAGTTTCATTACGGCTGAAAAGCAGTTGATGCTATATCATAATTGGGTATATTATATACCCACGAATAACCATCAAAAAAACAATGTGGCACGTTCTTGCAACCGGCAAGGCAAGGAAACAAAAAGACAGGCTTCCCAAAGCCATGCAGGACGCGCTTTACTTGCTCGAACGGGACTTGATGGAAAGCGGTCCTGAAATGACGGGTTGGCCGAATTACGGCAAGATCGCCGGGAAAAAAGAGGTATACCATTGCCATTTAAGTAAAGGAAAACCGCGTTATGTCGCGGTATGGAAAGTGGCAAGCAGAAAACCTGGAGTTATAGAGGTACGTTATGTCGGCACACATGAAAATGCGGACTATCGGCGAATTGACTGAAATCCGCCTGATGGTTCCCAATGAAATAGCAGAAAAAATGATGAGCGCCGTGGAAAATATCCTGGCGCTGGTTGACCTGAACCCTGTCAACGAAAAGGGTGAAGCGCTTTATACGATTGAAAAAGTTTTTCCGGACGCCAATCCGGGAACGGCTTTGCGGGGATTGCGCGCACGGGAAGGAATCACTCAAAAACAGCTTGCAGAGCGTATCAATATCAAGCAGACTCGCGTTTCCGAAATGGAAAACGGGATTCGCCCCATATCTGTTGAGATGGCAAAGAAAATCGGAAAAACTTTCGGGATTTCATACAAGGTTTTTTTGTAAACATGATTATCCCCGCCGGGTCAAGGGATGACCATAGATTTTTATGCTTCGTCCGGTTTCAACTGGCTTTCGTAATTCTGCCGATTGTGAAATACATTGTGAATGTGGACGGTCATGGTTTCATCATTGACCGTGTAGGCAATAATGGCCGTACCAGGATAATTCGTAATATGCAATGCACGAGCTTCCATAGCCTGTTCTGCCTGTGGCAGGATAATAACAGTATAGTGATCCACTATTTTTTATCAGATGGAAATTTCGCTATCAATCTGTCAAATACGACATCCATTGGCTCACCCAAAGACGGGTCTTTGGCCAGAGCGCGGCAGGAAGGAACGACATCTTCGCGCAACCATTCCTCGACTGTTTGTTTCCGCTGTGGCTGGATTTCTTCCCGGATTCTTTGTGCTGTATTTGCCATGTCGGCACTTCCGTGTATCTGTTTTTCAAATTTTATCACGTTCTGTTTATGGCGTTATTGATCTGGCCGACGTGGCATCGGCACAGCACTTCCTGATGTTGCCCCTTTTTCGGCTGAAATCAGCCGATGCTGATTTGACCATCATCACATTCAATAGAAGATGATCTGCTAAAATATAAAAACCGAAATGTGAGGAGTTTTTTTATGAATACCGCTCTCTCCCCGCTTGTCTCTGAATTTGAAACATCAGAACAGGAAGCCGGCTATACCGCCTGGCTTCAGGCCAAGGTTGCCGCCAGCCTTGCCGACACGCGACCGGATATTCCGCATGATGAAGTCATGGCTGAAATGGACGCCATTATTGACAAAGCTGAAGCCGCCCGGAGCAAGTGATTTGTTAACCATCATCTGGAAAGCATCCGCCCGCGATGATCTGCAACAGATCACAAGCCACATAGCCAACGAGAATCCGGCTGCTGCGCGACGTGTGAAAAACCTGCTGGAAACATCCATTCTGCCGGCCGCAGAATATCCTTACCTTTACCGCAAAAGTGAGCGCGTGCCCGGTCTGCGCGAAATCGTTGCCCACCCGAATTACCTTGTGCTTTTCCGCGTCACCACACGCATTGAAGTCGTGAGTGTTGTACACTCGCGCCGCGAATTTCCCTCTTCACAGCCCCGTCGCCCCTGATACAAACCATCCCCTCAGGCTTTATCCCTGATCAGCCTGCCGGTCAGGTTGTTGAGTGATTTGGCGATGTGGAGGGCGGTTTCGGACGGGATTTGTTTGAGGACTTCTTTTGTTTGCGGGTCTATCATTTTGACAATGACGTCCCCCGAATCCTCATCCACCGCAAACAGCAGGTCGGACGGGACGGACTGGAGCGACGCGGCAATGCTTTCGACGGCTTCTTTTACTTCGTCCACGCTCACGCCTGTACCGGTACTTACTCCCGCACTTGCACCGGCACCTGTCTCCTTCACCGTACCCGTCTTTTCCCTGTCCTGCACAATACGGCCGCTTTCTGCTGCGCCGGGGACGGCACGGGCAGTTTGCGCAGCAGTGGTTTCAGGCGGCATGTTCGGGGACGGCGATGCGCTGGTTCCCTCAGGCAAGGCAACTCTTGCCGGGATGTGTCCTGTTGCCCTGATGTCCATGTCTGGTTCTCCTGTTATGTGCGGCGTGTCCGAAATCTGCCGGAAACGCGCTTTGTTGGTGCTGTATCGCTTCTTTCTGTCAGGGGGAGAGGCGATGGTTTTTATGGCGTGTCCGGCAAAGCGGCAACCCGCCCGGAAATGCCTTTTGTTTTTGCTGTGCCGCGTCTTTCCGTCAGGGAGAGGCGCAACTATTCATGCTGTGCTGCTTGTTGATGCTGTGTTGCTTGTCAATGCTGTGTTGCTTGTCAATGCTGTGTCTCACCGTCAAGGAGGGAAGTGATGGTTTCGCTGATTTTTTCTTCTGGGCGGGAGAGGGCTTTGGTTCCTGCTTCCTGAAGGAGACGCGCTCTTTTGCCTTTCATCGTGCCTTTGCCGGAAGGCTGTTTTTTGGTTTCGGGTTGCATGGTTTTTTCCTCATTCGGGGGAAGGGTTCCGGTTTTGTTTTGGTGCTTTGTCATGGCGTATCCCCAATAAAGTGGCAACTTGCCGGAAATGCGCTTTGTTGCTGCTTGTTGGCGCTGTATCGCTTCTTTCCGTCAAGGTGAGAGGCGATGGTTTTCAGGGTGTTTTCCTTGTTGTGTGAAAGGAGATTCACCTTTTACGGTGAATCTCCTTTGCCGTGCTGCCGGGTGTGTTGCCCGGTCAGGGACGGTGTGTTACCCGATCAGGGACAGGACGGTTTGCGGCATCTGGTTGGCTTGCGCCAGCATCGCCACACCTGCCTGTTGCAGGATGGTTGCGCGGGACAGTTCGGCTGTCTCGGTTGCGTAGTCCGCGTCCTGGATGCGGCTTCTGGCGTTGCTGGTGTTTTCCGCGTTGACTTCCAGATTGGCGATGGTGGATTCAAAGCGGGACTGCAATGCGCCGTATTTCGCCCGTTCGCTGTTGACGGTGTTGATGGCGGCTTCGCAGATGGCTATGGCCAACTGTGCGCCTTCAAAGGTGGATACGTCCAGTTCGGCGACGGAGTGCAGGGTGGAGGCCTGCGCCGTGGTAGTTCCGCTGCCGGAGGAGCCGCCGGTGTAAGCGGGAATATTAAACGTGGCGCCAAACAGGCCTGTGCTACCAGGATCTACCGTCACTATACTTTCATTCGTAGATGTAAGCTTAATTGCCCCCATAACCAGCATTTCATCATTTTGCGTGGTGAGATCCTGGTCAGCGAATTTGATTGCGGCAGTAGTGCTAGCAGCAGCATCAGTGTTTTTTACGACAATATTCGCGCCACCTGTGGCAGTCAGTGTGATTGAATTGCCATCTGTCGCCACCTCGTAAGTAACGCCAGTAAGACCTGCGTTACCAAATACGGTTTCAATAGCGGCTTTATTGCCCTTATCACCGGCGGCAATCGTAACTGCCGTTCCGTTGATAGTGAATGCGAAGCCACTAGTTGTACCGGCCCCTGCCAAGCTCAACGTGCCCGTTGCTTGTGTTGCAACCTCTGCTTCTACTTTGGTAGTGCTTTTCTGGGCGTTGATATTATCCACAATATCTTTGGCAGTCTGACCGTCCGCAACGGCAATACTTGTGGAGCCAATCGTGATATTGCCATCAGTGGTAATGACCTTGGAGGAGGCGCCTGCGCTTGCTGTACTCGGCGTGAGCATCGCCGTTGTTCCGCCCCCGCCCCCGCCACCACTGCCGCCGGTACCTGAAATCCCTGAAGCATCGTTAATGGAGAAGCTGTTTTGCGAGTCATAAGTGACCTGCCCTGTCATGATGTATGCCTGAGCAGTGCCGCCACTGGCCAGCGCCGCCATGGTCGTTTTGCTGGTAGCGTCGGCGGTCGAGTTGGCCTTGCCGTCGGTACCCAGACCGGTTGCATCAATGGCATTGCCTCCCGTGTTTTCAAGGGTAATCGTTTCCCCGGATGAATGCGCCAGCTTGATGCCGTAAGTCGTGCCGTCATCAAAGTATTCCGCCGTAACGCCGGTCTTGGCTGTCTGGGCATTGATGGTATTGAGCGCCTGGGCAAAGGCGTCTGCATTCCTGGCCGCAGCGGTTCCCGTTGAATCGGCGGTGACGTCAAAATTCATTGTGATCGCGGTGGCATTGTTTGCTTGCAGGGTGATGGTCTGCTGGCCGCCGGTGAAGGAAAGGACCTGCTCGGTTTTTGCCGATGCCGTAACGCCGGTTTTGCCGGTTTCGGTATTGACCATTTCAGCCACTTCCCTGGCAGACTGGTCCGCGCCTACGTTGATTGTCCTGGAACCGAGGTAACCGGAAACGGTCAGTGTGTCGGCGGAAACGCCACTGGTTGTATCGGCATTTTTTCCGCCGGACTCGACGCGATAATCGCCGTAGGTTTTGGTCATGAAGTTCATGCTGTTTGCGCCGATGAGTTCGCCTGCGTTTGCGCCGACCTGGTAGTTGGCGGTGCCCATGGTGCCGTTGAGCAGCTTCTGTCCGTTGAAGGTGGTGGTCTGGGCGATGCGGTTCAACTCGGAGGTGAGTTGGGTCACTTCGTCCTGCATGGCCTGCCTGTCCGCCGATGAGTTGGTGGCGTTGGAGGACTGAACGGCCAGGGTGCGGATGCGCTGGAGGATGTCGCCGGAGGTGGTGAGTGCGCCTTCGGCTGTCTGGGCCAGGGAGATGCCGTCATTGGCGTTGCGGATGGCCTGGTTCATGCCGTTGATCTGTGAGGTCATGCGCTCGGAGATGCCGAGGCCTGCTGCGTCGTCTTTTGCGCTGTTGATGCGTCTGCCGGAGGAGAGGCGCTCCAGGGTGGTGGAGAGGGCGGATTGGGTGCTGTTGAGGTGACGCTGGGAGTTGAGGGAACTGATGTTGGTGTTGATGACTTGGGACATGATGCGCTCCTTTTTGTTTCGGTTGTTGATTCGGTTTTTTTTCCAGGGGTAACGGTCTGTAACCCTTGTGTAGGCTTGTTCTCCGGGGTTTGCGGGTTGCTACTGGATTGACAAGATTGTGGCAAGCCGCGTCTGCACTGGCTCTGCGGGCGGTTTTTGCGCTAAAAGCGGGGTATTTATGCGTGGAAGTGGTGCGGATGGTGGGGGATTTGGGGCTGGTTTTGGGGCCGGGGTTTGCGGTTTTTTCCGGGTTTGTGGCGTGATTTTGTGGCATCTGTCTGCCGCGAAAATGGCATTAACAGGTACAGATAAATGAACCGGACGGATACAAAGGGCAGCTTCGCCACCCGCGTTATCCTTCCCCGGCCCAAACGCCGGGGCCTGGAGTTGAAATAGGGTTGCTTTTCAGGCTCAATCCAAAAATGGACCGGTATTATATGGTCTGAAAAGCCTTTGATGAAATATCAGCGGTTTTTTATGGGGCAACAAAAAAACAGCCGGGCGAAAGGAACCCGCTTTTTCAGCCGGTTCCCGTTCAGGGAAGATGCAGCGCAAACCCGTGAAGTTTGCGCTGCAGGGGGGCAGGTCAGGATGCGCTTTAGGCCTGTTTTGCCGGAAGCAGGTCGTTGGTGCGTCTGACGCAGGCGACAGGGCCAGCCGGTATGCCGACCAGCACGACCTGGTCAAAGAGGATGTGCGCCCAGTCATCAAACGGGTTTCTTCTTTCCCGGGGTTTTGCATCAGGGGAAACATTTTTTAATACGTTCCCATCGCTTCAATCATCACGATCATATCAACTCCCCTTCCCTGCATTTTTATTATCATGCCA
>JAVIWB010000468.1:0-15671 GCA_031893035.1 Dermolepida albohirtum | reverse complement strand
TGACAAATGTGCAAATCGTGAGCCCTGGAATGATTTTGAACAACAGCTTCTTCTGCCAAAATTACATCAATGAACGCAACGATCTTTTTTCTATACAAAAAACATTTTCCCGTCGCGAAGGACGTCATTTACAGAGGCAACCGTAGAGACGTATGCAATGATGCAGATGTACAGTTACTTCTGCAACACATTACCAGGGTTATGAAATTACATATTACTAGGTAAGCACTAATTGTGTAAGAATAAGTCTAGACACGGCACTGCTACGGACACTTTCGCCGCAGTTTATAATTTACACTTAAACACCAACCGTGAACCGTATTGTATTTGATGTGAATGATCTCATTCACTGCGCACCAATTGCCCGCTCTACCGTACCGCCTATGGTATTGCCACTTTCGTCGCCGCTCTAGTCATTAGTGATAGTGCCTGCAACGTGTCGATATCTTTCAAGTAAGTACTTTACTTTTTTCAATATATATTGAAGCAATTTTTATTATAATAATTATTATTTTGAATGTAAATAAAATATCCCAATTGAAAAAAGGAAAAAATAATTAAATATTTTAAGTCGCTGTATGTAATGCGTATGTCTTAAACTTATTGTGCATAGATTTTAATGAGTTGAGTGAATAGACTCATACATAATTAGTATTCTGATCTCTCTTACCTTTAAATACTGTACAAGTATTTTTTAATTTAAAGTTAGCGTCAAAATGCTGTATATGTATTTCTTAATGTACAACTAATGTCATGAAGTATCAGGTTGTATATGTTAACTATTTTTATTTCTAAAGTCGTATTTGGTTAGCTATCATATTGAATATAACAACTTATATATATATATATATATATATATATATATATATATATATATATATTGTGTGTGTGTGTGTGTATTAAAAAAATACTGTATTAAATAGTCACAAATATGTGAGTACATACATTCAGTTTCGGTACGTTTGTGTTTATAGATTTAACATTTTGAATAGAAATATTTATTCTTAGGTACTTTTTAATGTACAGCTAACGGCATGAATTATCGATATCTAATTTTCGATATCTAAAACCGCAAATGTTTGTAGATTTCGAATTTTTTTAAAATTTAAATGTAAATACATCTTCATCATATAGTAAATAGTTTTATATATTTATCACTTCTTATATAATATTTACAAATAATTTTCGATATCTAAAACCGCAAATGCGTTTGTAGATTTCGAATTTTTTATTGTAATTTAAATATAGATACATCTTCATCATATAGTAAATAGTTTTATGTATTTATCACTGCTTATATAATATTTACAAATAATTTTCGATATCTAAAACCGCAAATGTGTTTGCAGATTAGGAATTTTTTATTTTAATTTAAATGTAAATACATCTTCATGGTATAGTAAATACTTTTATGTATTTATCATTTCTTATATAATATTTACAAATAATTTTCGATATCTAAAACACCAAATACGTTTGTAGATTACGAATTTTTTATTTTAATTTAAATATACATACACCTTCATCATGTAGTAAATAGTTTTATGTATTTATCACTTCTTATATAATATTTACAAATAATTTTCGATATCTAAAACCGCAAATGTTTGTAGATTTCGAATTTTTTTAAAATTTAAGTGTAAATACATCTTCATCATATAGTAAATAGTTTTATGTATTTATCACTTCTTATATAATATTTACAAATAATTTTCGATATCTAAAACCGCAAATGCGTTTGTAGATTTCGAATTTTTTATTTTAAGTTAAATATAAATACATTTTCATCATATAGTAAATAGTTTTATATATTTAACACTTCTAATATTTTACAAATAATTTTTGATATCCGTATGCAACACACTCCTGTCCGATGTTTGTTGTATCTTCAAAACAGCTTCTTTTAGTCATAAAATAAGAATGATAAGTTTAATGATTTTGGGCTCGTCTTTTTCACACGTTCTAGAAAAATCCATTTAACCGCAAACGTTTGATTTATAAGTTAACATATTTAATGTGGCCGCAAGACATGTATAGACAAGAATTTTTATAATAATATTAGAAATGAGAGTTGATAAGAATTGTTCGAGAACAAATTTATTTAATGAATAGCAAATGTAACAATTTTGTATTCATCTCTTTTTTGGAACATTCGAGCAAAATTTTAATTAGCCACAAAAGTTTGATAAAAATATTTGTTATTATTTGGTTGTATAAATTAATGATCTCGATGTGTTTTATTTCATTACACCAAATGCATTCAAGTGTTGCGTTTCTCTGTGTTTATACGTAAATACTTTTATTTTGGTCTTATACTAATACAAAATATTTTTAGTATTAAAAATGGATTGTGATAAATGTGGAAAGGCTTTCGCCCGCATGGATGCCTTTCGTAAACACCCATGCGCGCACACTACCGTTGACACGTGTGGTGCCTGCGAACAGACGCTTACGAGAATGAACAATTTAATGCGTCATCGCAAGAGAGCTCATCCTCTGGAATATGCTGCACCACCTTCCAAGAGGAGCAAGCCGTCAACGAGTTGTGGTGACTCTGAGGTAGGGTTAAGCTGTTGCGGACAAAGATTTTCTAATACAGCTCTGTATAGAGGACATCTTCGTTCGCAGCAGCATTTATCGAACAATGCTGTTATGTTAGAGGGTGGAGTATACGAAATTACAAGCAGTTTTCAAAAACGCGTCGCGTCTTACAGAATTTCAGGCCAACAAAATTCTGATATTCAAACCTTTCCGGCAGAATCTAAATTACAGTCGTGCCGGCTGATTAAAAATTTCGTTGATCGGGCAGTTTCTGGTGTTAAGGTGCTATTCGCTCGTTATGTTAAACCACAAGCTGATGAACAAATAGTTGAAATAAAGTCCTTTAACACCAGGTACACCATTGTGACGTAGTCAACAGACGTTGATGATATTTTTGATCAGCTGGCTAGCGTACTTAAAACGAAATCTGAGGAGTTCCAAGAGAGAGACTCTGGGTGGGCGTTAATTTCGGTATCACACTTAGAAATTTATATTAATTCTTTTACGCCCCGCGGAGAATCCTCGTACTTGGAACTACCATCTTCAATTGAAAATAAGAAGGCATGCATCAACATTCAAAATATTGATGATGCATGTGTAGCTTGGCAATGCTCCACCCAGCAAACACGCATGTAGATAGAGTTACTTCCTATCTCCATTATGCCACTGTTTTAAATTTAGAAAATACTAAATTTCCGGTCATAATTAAAGATTTATCCAATATTGAACAATTAAATAATTTATGTATAAACGTGTACGGTTCGGCATATAATTCAGAAACTAAAAATTATGATGTTGTAGGGCCACCTTATTTTACTGAAAATAAACGAAATGTACATGTTAATTTATTACTGCTTGAGGAGGGGGAGAAATCTCATTATGTGTTGATTAAAAATCTCTTCAGACTGGTTTCATCTCAAATAAAAAATAGACAATATCAATTACATCTGTGCGATGGTTGTTTAGTTTATTTTGATACGGCGGAAAAATTAAACATCCAATGCATCAATGATTGCAATCATTTATATACCGTTCTACCTTCAACTGAGCCGCGTAAAACAAAATTGGGAGAAATGCAACCCCAATATATTTTAAAATATAATGATTTTGATAAGCAGCTATTTGTCCCTTTTAGCATTTATGTTGATTTTGAATGTTTACTTCAGCCAGTTCATTCATGTAGCGGTAATCGATCCTCATCATACACGCAAGAATCACATAAGCATGTTCCATATAGTTTTGCTTATAATATTGTTTGCAAACATAATTGTAATTTAAATAAATTTGTGACGTATGCTGATTTAGATTGCTCAACAGTATTTATCTCGCGATTGGTGGATGATGTTAAGGATATATATAAAATTATTTAAAAGTTGTCGTTCCAATGAGTCCATTAAGCCCCATTGAAAAAATAGTTTTAATAATGCAGTTATCTGACACATCTGTAAAAATTCTCTTAAGTGGCGGATCACTGTTACTTAACTGGGAAATTTAGGGGTGCTGCCCATTCTAATTGTAACTTAAATTTCACAATTCCAAATATTATTCCGATATTCTTGTCAGTCATCTGTTTGTTAAGAGATTTAGCAAATGATGATTTAGATATAAACGTTATCACAGTTAATAAAGAGCGATACATTAGTTTCACAAAGTTTTGGTTGATAATTATGCAAACGAGGCGGGCGAGACGTAAAGGAGTTTTTCCTTATGAATATACAGACACTTTTGAGCGATTGTATGAAGCAGCACTGCTTCCAAAACATAAATTTTATAGTTCATTAACTTGCGAAGATATTTCCGATGATGATTATAGACATTCGAAAATGTCCGTAATATTTGTCATAAAGCATATGGTTTGGATCCCGCTCAATATTACACATCACCTGGCTTTTCTTGGAGTGCTTTGTTGAAATATACTAAAATTGAATTTTAGTTACTCGCTGATATTGATATGCATCACTTAATTAAAAAAAAGTATAAGGGGTGGGTTAACACAAGCAACATTAAGATATGCGGCAGCTAACAATAAGTATTTAAATACATATGATGCGAGTTCTTCAAATTCATATTTAGTTTACTGGGATGCTAATAATTTATATGGGTGGGCAATGTCACAGTATTTACCATATGGCGGCTTTCGTTGGTTGTCGAATATTGATATTGAAAATTTAAATATTTTAATGATTGCGGATGATTCAGATATTGGTTAATTTTTGGAGGTACGAGGGGGCGTTTTTATATTCGCGGAATGGGGGACAAGGGGTGGAAATAAAAAAACCAAATTATTTTTCTTTTTCAATATATTCACCTGCAAGACGGATACATTTTTCACATCTTTCAATTAATTTATTTATACCCTCATAAAAAAATGATTTCTCTTTATCTGCAAAATACGCCGAAACTGCCTCCTTGACTTCATCATCGGCAGTAAATATTTTACCCCGCAGCTCTTTTTTCATTTTCGGAAACAGGTAATAATCACTCGGGGCCAGGTCTGGGCTGTAGGGTGGGTGATTCACAATTTCGAAGCCCACTTTAGGCAGGGCAGCTAACGCAACGCGGCTTTTGTGGACGGGCACGTTGTCGTGCAAAAGCAGAACACCTTTTGTCAATTTTCCCCGTCTTTTCTCTTTACTGGCTTCTTTTAGTCGCTCTAATATTGAAGCGTAATATTCTCCGGTTATAGAAACACCTTTATCTTTATAATCAATCAAGAATATTCCTTCCGAGTCCCAAAATACCGTTGCCATGAGTTTCCCAGCTGATTGTGACACTTTAAATTTCTTGGGAGGTGCTGTGCCCTTTTTATGCCACTGCATGGAGTCTTGTTTGGACTCAGGTTCATAATGATGAACCCTAGTTTCGTCTCCAGTAACAATTCCACTCAATACACCATCCTTGTCTTCATTACAGAGGTCCAAAAATGCACGCGAACACTCTACGCGCTGTTGTTTTTGCGGCGGCGTGAGCATTCTCGGCACCCATCTTACGCTGACCTTAGACATGACGAGATGATCGTGTAGGATTTTAAAAATTGTATCGGATACTCCAACCATTTCTGGGAGTTGTTTCTTCTTTAGTCGAGCATCTTCGAGTACAATTTGTTCAACTTTTTGGATAAGTGCTGGCGTGGTCACCTCACTGCTCCTGCCCGGCCTCGGGTCGTCTTCAAGGGATTCCCTTCCTTGTTTAAATAAACTATGCCACTTGTACACCATGGTTTTTCCTGGACAAGAGTCGCCGTAAACCAATGACATCTCATTCATTATGGTCGCGACTGATTTTCCTTGCCTGGTAAGAAACTTTATAACGGCACGATATTCCATTTTTTCCATATTTCACTTTTCACTCCTGATTATGTTACTTGGTTGACGATAGCTCAAAGACTAACTGTCTAATAACAATGAAACTTCGTATTTGTACTAATCATGAGTCGCTGCACAGACCACGCCCCCAATGAGCCTACTCACCCCTCTACAACCCGCTAATTCCGCGAATATAAAAACGCTCCCTCGTAGATATTGAGTATCCAGAAGTCTTACACGATAATCATAATGATTTACCTTTTCTTCCAGAGAACATAAAGCCTCCAACGTCTAAATTTCCCCATAAAAAATTAATTGCAAACTTACAAAATAAATCTAAATATGTATGTTGTGCATTATAGAAATTTAAAACAAGCTGTGAATAATGGTCTCAAAATTACTAAAATTCATCGCGTTTTAGAGTTTAAACAATCCAATTGGCTACAAAATTATATCGATTTAAATACAAATTTTAGAAAAAAACGCCCGAAACGACTTCGAAAAAGATTTTTATAAATTATTAAACAACTCGATCTTTGGTAAAACAATGGAAAATGTTGACAAGCGTGTAGATGTGAAATTAATAACTCATTGGGAAGATATAGGTAAAAGAAGGGGTGCTTCCAGTTTAATAGCTAAATTGAATTTTATTTATTTTTTCCGAAAGCTTAGTTGCTATCCAGATGAAGAAACTTAAAGTTATATATGATAAACCGATATACATAGGTTTCCCCGTTTTGGCACTATCGAAATTAATGATATACGATTTTTATTATGCCTATTTAAAGTGCGTGTACGATGAAAAGGTAAAATTATGTTATATGGATACCGATAGTTTTATTTTAAAAATTGTTACCGATGATATATATATATTGTGACATGAAACTAAATCTATCTTCAAACTTTTCGGCTGACAATGTATACAACATGCCTCTCCAAAATAAAGCCGTTCTTGGCCTTTTTAAGGTTTAAAGTGAATTAGTTGGGTTACGTGATAAAATCTTTAGCGGTTGAGGGTAGACAATTAAAAAAAATTAAAGGTATCAAAGAGAGCGTTGTTAAGAATGAAATCAGTTTAGAGGATTACAAAAATTGCTTATTCGAAAGAAGTTTGGTATACAAATATCAAAATTTATTTAAATCGCGATCACATGAGATTTCTTCCGTCGAACAAAATAAATTGGCCCTATCACCCTTTGATGATAAACGGTGGATTGATGGGGATGGGATACACACCTTAGCTTGGGGTAATCATAACATCAATGAATAGGAGGATGACGTGTTGAATAGGTAATTATTGATTTATGTATATAAAATAACATTACTAATTAATTTTGATTTCTATAGTCTCGTGAACGCCTGCGCCGAGAATACCCCACCACGAAGAAATCTCTATATATAAATAGACGTAAGTTTGAAGACATTTAGTTTTAAGTCGTGATAAGCAAATTGTTTTATATCAAGACACATACAACATCTTCAACTTGATGGAATTACTACATCAAAAATTATCTGTTCTAAAGAGTACGGATTTTGTTCAATTCTGTAATTCAACGTTGCAGGCTTGTATTCATATGTCTGGTGATGTAAACAGCAATATGAAGACATTATTATCTTGTAATATTACTTCTTTAAATGCTTCGTATACGTATGAAATCTTATACCTACCTTACAATACTTTACATTTTGATGTAGAAGTAATGAGATTAGGTTGTTGATTTAATATTATGCACATAAAAATATGCTTAATAAAACATGTTAACGATTTTAAAAACAGCTGAGGTGACAATGTCTCTGTGTGTGCTTCTATTCTGGTAAGAAATAATCCCTTCATTTAAATTATATATACAGCCTGGAATATTAAAATGTATTATCAGATGATATACATAATATTGCATCCATCTTGTTTCGAAAATTTGAGCGCCATCTTGTTTTGAAAATTTGGTCGTCATCTTGTTTTGAAAATTTGGGCCCCATAATGTTTTAAAACTTTTTGATCGAACCTCGTACGTTTATTTGTTACAACCTTTCGATCGCACCCTGTATATCGTGACGTCATGTGGCGTCACTTCCGGTGGCGGGGGTGGGTCCAGAACCCCTGAAAGGCTTCTACTCACGTCATTACCAATCATCTAATGATGTTTGCCCAGGCTCTTCCTTCAGAACCACAGGCCTTTCCTCAGCAACTTGTGGTGGTACTTTCGCTGACCTAGCTGCCCTTCTCCTCAGCATTTCCCGCACTTTCTCGTCGTTACTTCAAGTGGCTGAAATAGCGCTTCCGGCATCGATGTTCTAATTGGTCGATGTGGCGTTTCGGGGGTTCCCATTGTAGGTGGTGGCGGAGATGATTGTGGAGACGGCCCTGCATTGGGAGGCGGTAAATGTGCGTCTAAGGTATCAAGTGCGATGAACTATGATTATGAAACCATGGTAGATGTATGTGATGGTACGTAAGCAGACACGAAAAAACCAATCACCTTTGAAAGGAAGTTTTGGAGTTCCATGCCAAAATCGAAATTTCCACAATAGGGCATACCTCGGGAATAGAAAGTGATGGAAAGATCGTGTTTGAAGGAGCGCAGCAATCATGTCATGATACATATGTAGACAGCAAAAAACATTCACTTTTGGAAGGAAGTTTTGGATTTCCATACCAGATCGACATTTCTATAATAGCGAATATCTGCGGAACAAAATAAAGAGAAAGTTCCGATTTGAACGAGCGTAACAATCATATCATGATCCATAAGTAGACACGAAAAGAACATTTACTTTTGAAAAGAAATTTTGCAGTTACATGCCAAAATCAAAATTTCGATAATAGCGAAAACCTCGGGAATAGAAGGAGATGGAAAGGTCGTGTTTGAAGGAGCGTGGCAACCATGTCATTATATATAAGTAGACACCATGAAAAAATACCCTTTCGAAGGGAAGTTTTGGAGTTCCATACAAAAATCGACATTTTCATAACAGCGAATATCTCTGGAACTAAAATAGATAGAAAGTTCCGTTTTGAATGAGTGTAACAATCATATCATGATCCATAGCAGATACGAGAAAAACATCCAATTTTGAAAGGAAGTTTGGGAGTTCCATGCCAAAATCGAAATCCCTATAATAGCGAATATCTCGGGAATAGAAAGAGATGGAAATATCGTGTTTGAAGGAGCGGCAATCATGTCATGATACATAAGTAGACACCAAAAAAAACATTAACTTTTGAAAGGAAGTTTTGGATATCCATGCCAAAATCGAAATTTCCATAATAGTGAATATCTCAGGAATAGAAATAGATAGAAAGATCGTGTTTGAAGGACCGTAACAACTCTGTCATGGTACATAACTATACACCAGAAAAATATCCACTTTTGAAAGGAAGTTTTGGTGTTACATACCAAAAATCGACATTTCCATAATAGCGAATATCTCAGGAATAGAATGAGATAGAAAGTTCAGGTTTGAAGGAGCGAAACAGTCATGACATAGTATATAAGTAGAAAAGAAAAAACAACCACTTTTGAAAGGAAATTTTTTTTCCCAACCTAAATTGACATTTCCATAGTAACGAATATCTGGGGAACAGAAAGAGAGAGAAAGATTGTTTTGAACTAGCGTAACAAACATGTCACGATACATTAGTAGACACCGAAAAAACATCCACTTTTGAAAAGAAGATTTAGGGTTCCATACCAAAATCCTAATTTCCATAATAGCAAATATCTCGGGAATTGAAAGAGATAGAAAGGTCGCGTTTGGAGAAGCGTAACAATCATGTCATGATACATAAGTAGACATCCTCTTTCGAAGGAAAGCTTTGGAGTTCCGTACAAAAATCGACATTTTCATAATAGCGAATATCTCCGGAACAAAAAGAGATAGAAAGTTCCGGTTTGAACGAGCGTAACAATCATATCCTGATCCATAAACACACTAAAATAACATCCACTTTTGAAAGGAAAATTTGGAGTTCCATGCCAAAATCGAAATTTATAGTCAGAAACAGTCAATTATGTATCAGTAACACTTCTTTAACTCCCTTTGCGGTTTTAACAGTTTTAGTAAGTAATTTAACGCAGTAAGCCTTAGCACCGGTTCCATAAAAGCATTCAATAATTCCACCAGCATATTCATCCTTCATTATACCCATTTTAGGTAAACTAGGAGGTATTCCGTGTATATTTCCTTCTGTGAAATTAGAAGTATCGAACATATTTAAATGATATTCAATATCATTATATGTATTATAATTTTGCACGCATATAACTAATGAATCTGTATCTGTATATAGTAATAAAATAAAAGAAGCGACACATTACCCCCTTAGCTATTTCTAAAATTGTGAATTGGCTTCACATAATCTACACGTACTTGTGCCAGTTCGATGGCTGTTAGGGATTCAGAAAAGATTTTGCATGATTTAAAATTTGGCTTTGCAATATTTGCAATACATGCCTCAGCATCAATCCTTCTATGAATAGTTTCCCAATGGTAAACCAGTTTCACATTAACGCGATTTTCTACATTTTCCATTGTCTTTCCAAACATGCTATTAACCATTAACTTATAAAATTGCTTAGAAAACTCGTAAGTGGATTCGTTTCGATTTATTGTATTAAAATCAATGCATTTCTTTAACCCCTGACATTGTTTAAATCAAATTCGACGACGAATCCCACATAGTTTCAATCCATGATTTATAAATATATTGTTTCAGAGTTAGGTGATGTATCACATAATTAGAGTTATTGTGAAGGTTTGGGGTTAATTTACTTCGAATGAGGTGAAATAACGTGCTCCGGGCAGAAAGAAAAATTATTGTGGTGGTCGTGAAGATGAATCGGATATTCTTAATCTACTTAGAAAACATATGTCTCCATCGTCTTCTAAAGCAAGTATATCTATTCCCATGAGCTCCTCATTTGTTAATCATTCAAATTGATCATGTGGTAAATTGAATGTCATGGCATAACCATACGAATTCGTTGCATCGAGATATAATATGTATTTCTTGGCCTCTGAAGAATCACATTCTGGCAAGAATTCGTTGTTAGCTATTTCCCTTTTTTTACAACACATACTCACGCCTCCACGTACACCTTTCTACATCTATGAGTATGCATGGGCAATATAGCGTCCCCACTTAATCCTGGTGATGTGAAATAATGTGCGGGATCCAATTTATAATTCTCCATGCGCTGATTTAGAAAATTTTCAAAAATATCTGTTTGAATATATATACCGCTATATTCCCCTAGCGATTGACACTCAAACAAATTCCAAACCTTTTCTGCTCTGTAATAATTTTCATCACTTATGCAACTATCTGAGAGTAGATCATAAATACTTTCTTTAGTAGGTAATTTTGATGTGGAAAGACTTTCGTAGGAAGTTACGTAATTATATGGGTATATACCTTTCTGACGTATTAAATCAAATTTTCCACCTACGTAATACCTTCGAACTTCTTTATACTGTTAGTCATCTAAAGAAGATGCTAACTTTTCCAAACAGGAACTCGGAAATCGAAATGAATCTAAAAATCTCAATTTGTAAAACACTTTCCTTTTTGTAGCATTGCAATCGATAGTATCTCCTACATGTATTTTCTTAGAAAACGACATGTATTTTTCTTTATTTTGAGCAACAACATCTACTTCTTCTTTTTCTAGTGCTAGTGATTTTACAAATAAATGACTATCATAATTCGATAAGTTATGAAAAATAATTGGCACATATCGGGGTTCTTTATAATTGATATTACGTGCCATATGTACAGCACCTCGCTACAATCCAGTCATATGATCGTGATCGCCAACTTTTTCTTCAAGCGAATCTATTTCTCTTTCGTATGTATAACATACTCTTGCTTGCTCATAATTTATACGATCTTCATTATCTAACGGTCTCATTTCTGCCACTCTATTTAAATAATTTTTATATAAAAATTTAATATCTCTTTCTAATTCTTTTATAAAAGATGTAGCTGTATTTTCCACACGATATAAACGCAATTTACTTAAGTTATCATCAAAGCAACATTTTACAAAATAGGCAAAAGAACATTTTATAGCAAATGGTTTGGAAGGATGAGGTGGGTGCTAACGTATAAATAGGTTTTAAAATAACCTCAAAATCGGCGTAAATAACAAAATGAGTTCTTAACTGTTCTTTGAACTTATCGAATTTCAATACATTTAATGGTAATTCTTCACCATACTTATTAATTTTCAATGCAATGTCAGAAAACGCTGCCTTCACTTGTTCACAGTCTTCCTTTTCATAAACACATTTCACCGTGGGCATTGATAGAAATATTATAATATCTTTTCCTTCGAATATAATAATATCTGTCAAAGAAATGGGGAAAGTTAGATCAGTGAAGTCAGCCACAGTATAATAATGTGGACATGAAGTACCCCTCATTGGATTATACTTGTTCATATTCACTTCTAAATATAAAATATTGCTCAATGCCCATCCTACAGCATATATAAAATTTAAATAAATAATATAACAAAACAATAATGTTAATCTCTACTTATCTGAATCCCGCTCTTGAAATTAACTCATTTTATTCTTAATTTCATCAGTATATTCACTATATATTGTATATATACAATATATATAACTTCCATAAGTTATGATTTTATTACGAGCGTTAAACTATTTTATTTCCACACTCTCCTTGGCCAATAAATAATATATTGCATACAGTTCCAAATTTATTTTCAATGAATTGTGCACATATAAAATACCATCTGCCAATGTTATAACTTTTTCTTTAACATTATGAGCAAATTCTTCCACATTAGTGTATATACGAGATGGATCAGATATTTAATAACTTACTATCCTATCGAAAACTTATAAAAATGTAAAAAATCAAAAGAAAGCGAAAACCTGTATGGATTAAAGGAGACAAAAATACAAGAAATTATGGAAGAATTCAACAGAACTTTGACAAAATTGATTTGGAGGGGAAAATTTCATTATCAAAGAAGTCTAGATTAAATGAATAAAGGAACGAATTCTAGAAAATATTTAAAAAATGGAAAAAATCGAAAGAAAGCCAAAACTGTAAGGGTTAATGGAGACTCAAATACAAGAAAATATGTAAGAATTCAATAAAAACTTGACAAGATCGAAGAAAAGCCTAACTTCATTTTCAAAATAATTCAGAATAAATGGAAATATGAGCAAATTCTAGAAAAAGTTAAAAAATGGAAAAAATATTGGTAAAATAATGTACTTATAATATTCGCTTAATAAAATACGATACTCTCTATTTAATTCTTTTAATTTACATCAAAAATTATCTATTCTAAAGAGTACGGATTTTGTTCAATTCTTTAATTCAACGTTGCGAGCTTATGTTCATATGTCTGGTGATACGCAGCAATATAAAGACATTATTATCTTGTAATATTACTTCTTTAAATGCTTTGTATATGTACGAAATTCTATACCTACATTAATTTATTTTAATATTATGCATATAAAAAATATGCTTAATAAAATACAATATTCTTCATTTACTTCTTTTACTTAGCTGTGCGCTAAAAACATGTATAGACACGATTTAAAAAAATTATTGCGTAATATTTGTAGAATATACAGTTTTCGAAAACCTGAATAGATTTTAACAAATAAATAAATAAATCGTAGTATTACATAATACTACCCCCACCACTACCTATTGAAGTTGTTAAGAACTGCTGCTTAATATGCGTCATTTTGTTGAGTGCAGCCAAACTGACAGTGTGCTTTTATTCTGGTAAGCAATTTTCCCTTTATCATGTTTAATATAAAATTAAATATACAGTCTAGAATATTAATATGTATTATCTGATAATGTAGTCCTAAAATTTATTGCCATCTTGTTTTGAAAATTTGTGCGTCATCTTGTTTTGAAAATTTGTGCTCCGTTTTGCTTTGAAAATTTGTGCGCCATCTTGATTTGAAAATTTGAGAGCCATATTGTTTTGAAACTTTTTGACTGAACCTCGTATGTTTATTTTTACAACTTTTTGATCGTACCCTGTATATTATGCCATCACCGGATGTGACGTCAGGGAGGCGGACGCGATCCCAGAACCCGCAAAAACCCTCTACTAATTATTTTGAGCCCGTTCGGACAATTAAAGAATTTTGGTTGCCAGCATGCGCTGTTATTTCAAATACTTATAAAGGGAGTATTGCAGTCGGAACTATAACGGGAAACATATTCATTTATGATACAAAATATAAATCTGTTGCGAAACATTTTACTGTGGTAGCATCAGTTATTGTTGACGTACAATTTTGTGCGAAGGATTCTCACTTTTTTGAAATCAAGCAAATATGTTGTCTTGCACAGCCACTTTTGAAAGGATCGACTAATTCGATTGACTTTTGCCCAGATGGTACAGGATTATCTGTTGCTTTAGATAATGGAATTATTGAAACTTATGACAGTAGACAATTAAACCAAATTTTACATTGATTCTAACCTCATGATGGAAAAATTGAAAGAATAGGATTTCAGAAGAAATTTATGGAGGGCACCGATGTCTCTGAGTATTTACTTCCAATTCAAATAAGTGATGGTTTGGAGGAAACTAAATCTCTAGATAATGGTGGAATGATAGTACACAACCTAAAACCAGTAGAATCTAGGTTTTGTGGTGATAATATAATGGTTGCTTCAAGAACTTCCGAACAAAAATCTGATTTTCCGAAACAATCATAACTGAAATTTTCTGGATCCAATGAAAGTTCACAAGCAAGTCCATCACCTATGAGGTTAGATGCTATTCCAGGAACAGCTCTTGAAATACCATTACCATGTTTCGACGCTCTTGAAGATGAATCAGAAGAAGTAGAAAAATGTTTCAAAGTCTTTTAGAACGGCAGGTGATTCAACTTCTGATGTTTTTGCAGCTTTAGCCACTGAAAGTCAAACAATAGAAAAGCGTTTACAAGTGGTGAAGACGAAGCTGAAAATGAATATATAAAATTCTTAGAAGAAGAAAACAAAAGGGTTTGTACAGAAATGGCAACATTAAAAATCATGAAAGACACCCGCAAAGAGGCGACGAATGAAAAAAACAGGAAAGTTAGATTTATTTACTGATAATGAAACTGCTACAAACTCTGTTGAAATAGAAGAGATGAAATATTTAAGAGATCAGCCTTCCACTTCTAATTATCTAGAAGAAGATATAGTAGCAGGAACATCAAGAAATTTGCAAGGTGAAGCTGCTTCTCTAGCAGCTGTAGGATTTTTTTTGACAAGAATGCTGGTGATGCGAAGGCGTCCACATTTTTACAAAATCAAATTACACCCATGAGGGCATTTGAAAAATCAAAAGAAAGAACTGCTAAAATCGAAATATTAAAAAAAATTGATGACGAATCATCTGTAATTACTGCACCGGAAAAAATAAATACCGACGTTACTAAAAATTTATAAGATGAAGCGGCTGCACTTGCCGCTTTAGGTATTTCGGAAGGTATCGCTTTGGAATTGGCTACATTTCAAAGTATGGAAGAAGCCGAGAAAGTACTAGATAATTCCAAAATTAGAATTACCAAAAAGTGTAAAAGATGAATCTGTAGCAACGACTTCAGAAAGTCCAAATTAGGAAACTATTGCAACGACTGCAGATACTCCAAATAGAGAAGTTGTTTTAGATCATCTTTTGTCTTAGTTGTGCCAAAATCTTTACAATAACACTTCTTATACACTTGACATATCTCCAGTATTCGTTATTGCAATATATACTAGGAGATCATAATCGAGGGTGTTACGGTTCATTTTTCCACTCGGAATATATTTCCATATTT
>JAVIWB010000467.1:0-15531 GCA_031893035.1 Dermolepida albohirtum | reverse complement strand
ATTGCAGTAAAACTCGCATAGAACACTTTCGCACAACGTCCCTGCTAACCACCAAATACACCCTGTTTACTACGCGTTTCAAGGAATTCACCTCCCATCAGGTAAATTTGTGTTTTTAACGAATGATTCTTTGTGGTCTTATCGTACCTTTTTGATACACAAAAATAATGAAAAAACAATACCTCCCTCTTTCGTCCAAACATACAAATATACGAACGAAAGAACATCTTCAGATTTTAAAGCGTTCGTCTATTTTCGCACTGGTAACTTTGTTACAGTTTTTCGTGAGTATCATACCATCGTTAATTTCTGTGTATTTAATCAACGATGGAATAGCAGAAAATAATATAATTTTCATTAAGGTAATATTATTTTTTTAAAAATATTTATATAAGAACAAAGTAAGTATTACGAGGGTAGTTTAACAAGTAGTGAGAATGGAAAAGAAAAACGTATTTTTTAAATACAAAATAATTTTTATTTTTCAATATATTCTCCTAAAAGAGCAATACATTTATTCCAACGGTGCTCCAATGCCCTTATGCCATCTCTAAAATGCGATTCCGGAAGGCTTGCAAAATATTCATTTACGAAGATGATAAGCTCGTCGTTAGACGAAAATTTCTTTCCACCTAGTGCCGTTTTCAATTTTGGAAAAAGGTGGAAGTCGGAAGGGGGCTAGGTCCGGCGAATAAGGCGCATGCGGTACGATTTGGAAATGCAACTCGTGGATTTTGGACATCGCAATTGTGCTGGTATGCGAGGGAGCGTTGTCTTGGTGAAACAGAATCTTTTTCTTTGCCATTCCTGGCCGTTCAGCACGAATCTCAACATTTAATTTTTGCTGAAGTTCTGCATAATATTATCCGTTTATTCTGGCACCTTTTTTAAGGTAATCAATGAGCAAAATGCCCTTTGAATCCCAAAAAATTGATGCCATTACCTTGTTTGCCGATAAAGTGGTTTTCGCTTTCTTTAGTGGTGTTATTTTCGGGTGTAATGTAGTGTATCCAAGTTTCATCGCAAGTAACAAATCGCCTACAAAAATCAACCGGATTCCGCTTATAAAGGTCCAAACACTCATTGGAAATACGCGAACGAGTGAACTTTTGAACAGTCGTAAGCAATCGCGGCACCCATCTTGCCGAAAGCTTGGAAAGGCACAATTCTTTCGTTAAAATGTGGTGTACGCGTTCTGTTGAAATGTTTACCATGTCTGCTATCTCTCTCACTTTGAGTCGTCGATCTTGCGTAATAATATTATGGATTTTTATAAGCATTTCCTTAGAAGTCACGATTTTGGGTGCTCCAGAGCGCTCTTCATCAACACAGCTTGTTCTACCACGTTTAAATTCATTTACCCATCTACTTATTGTAGCGGATGATGGAGCAGATTTACCTAATGTTTCCCGTAACTCATCTTTTATTTCGCTAGCTTTTATACCCTTAATTACGAAGTATTTAATCACCGCACGATACTCTGCTTTTTCCATTTTAACAAAACGACGTGTTGCTTCTTTTTCAATCAGCTGTCGAAAATAATCTAATCAACCGATTTATCTAAATATCGGAATGTAAACATATAAATAGGCAACCTAAATTACAGTGCATTTGTTTTACCAATTAGAGCGCCACCTATGTGTCATTCTCACTACTTGACAAACTATCCTCGTAATTCATTAATACATTTGATTTTACACACAATTGCTTATGATCATTCAAATCTTAAATATTAATTCATTTTAATTACACATATATAAATTATTATTAAGTTAATTAAGTTAATAAAACATCCAAAAATATAAAAAACAAACACACATCTACATCTTACATAATATTTGGCAAGCTAACGTGAAGCCTATTTAACACTAATAACACACAAAAATATTATATAATTATAATATATAATACATAATATACAGTACATATATATATATATATATACATATATATATATATATATATATATATATATATATATATATATATATATATATATATATATATATTATCTTTTTAAATAGGACCTGAATACGTGTCCTGGTTTATGGCGTCTCTATGTCTGTTATCAGTCAGTGTCAACCTACGAAGTAAACACAATATTCGACCAGGATTGTAGTAGTCATGTCGATTACGCTGCTGTCTAATACAACGCGATCGTGTGTCTAAACGCAAATTTATTGTCAACCTAATGGAGTGTATGCTGAAGGTGTTACAGTGTTCAATGAGGACACCATAAATGCCCATGATGAAAGAGGAATTACTACCTAAACGCTACCGCCGATTAATTGTTAATTGAAAATAATAACTAATGTATGCGTTTGGGAAAGCCGTCACATTTCTACTATAATAACATCTTTATTGTCCGGTAGATTTCCCAATTATAAGACAAAAACATGAAAGGTAAATACAACAAATAGCACAATGTTAAATGTAAAACATTCAAATTCTAGACAACGAGGCAACTAAATAGTGATTTATAAAAAATGTGAAACTAGACCCAGATTCTAAGTATTAGGTGCGCAACTAAGTTCTCGCTGTTTTTTTGATTAAAGTGCAACTTTATTGTGAAAAAATGTTATAAATATTTACAAATGAATCATTAATGAATTGAATCAATATATTGCCCATCGCTAGCGACGACTTTTTCCCATCTTTCTGGCAGAGCTCGAATACAGTCACGGTAGAAGTGTTCGTCTTTTGAGTCTATCCACGAATCAAGCCATTTTGAGATGTCTTCATATGAGCGGGACTGCTGATTAGTCAGATCATGTGCCATCGAACGGAACAAGTAATAATCGGGCGGCGCAATATCTGGTGAATATGGAGGGTGGGGTAGGACCTCCCATTTGAGCGTTTCTAAGTAGATTTTAACGGGTTTGGCAACGTGAGGCCGAGCGTTGTCATGCTGTAGAATCACTTTTTTGTGCCTCTGCTCATATTGTGGTCGCTTTTCGTGCAGTGCTCGGCTCAATCGCATCAATTGAGTTCGATACCGTTCCCCAGTGATGGTTTCGTTCGGTTTCAACAGCTCATAATAAATAACACCGCCCTGGTCCCACCAAATACACAGCAAAACCTTCGCAGCGTGAATATTCGGCCGAACCGACGACGTAGAAGCATGACCGGGCAGTCCCCATGATTTTGTTCTCTTTGGGTTGCTGTAATGAATCCATTTTTCATCACCCGTAACGATGCGATGAAGAAAACCCTTCCTTTTTTGCCGCTGGAGCAGTTGTTCACAGGCGAAAAAACGACGCTCAACGTTTTTTGGCTTCAAATCATAAAGAACCCAAGTTCTTTGTTTTTGAATCATTCCCAACGCATGCAATTGCTGGGAAATAGCTTGGTGGGTAACTCCTAATGTTCAAGCAAGCTCTTTTTGCGTTTGGCAGTGATCCTCATCGAGAAATTCCTCCAATTCAGTGTCTTCGAAGGTTTTTGGTCTTATTTCACGCGAACGGTCGTCAAAATCGAAATCACCGTCTTTGAAGCGACGGAACCAATCATGGCACGTTGTTTCACTTTGGGCAGCATCTCCGTAAACTTTTTGGAGTTCTCGATGCGCTTCAGCCGCCGTTTTCTTCGAATGAAAGAAGAAAAGCAACACTTTCCGCAAATGACGATTATTTGGCACAAAATCAGATATTTTCACACAACCAAAAGTATATGACGCAAAAACAAAATCACTAATGTGTCAAAGCGGTTTGTTTACCATATATCAAAGCTTGGTTCATGACCTTTTGTTATGTCACAATCGACCAGCACTTACTACTGGAGCCATCTCTTGAAAAACAGCGAAAACTTAGTTGCGCACCTAATAATAAGGCAAATCGTGAGATTATTGGAATTCAAAAAAGAGTCTGATATAAGTCAGCAATGCGACACATTAATGTTATAGACGCTTTTTGTAAAACATTGGTCCTTACCGCTGCCGGTGGAACGTGCTTTCATGTCTGGCAGAAATTCTAGGAACATGAAAACTCACTAGTGACCGCAGAAACTGTCAATTTTGCCTTGCAATACATTCCATAAAAACTTCGCACTATTTAAATTTCTTCTACCCATAAGAGATTCTACGTCTGGAGAGCAATTCTTCTTGACTGATTCCAACGGGTGGAAACGTTCCATCCATCTTGTAAGATAAAAATTCTAGGAATCATCTATGTAATCGGTCAAGCAGTAGACAGTGAGAAGCAAAAATAGGGTATCATATAATAACATACTCCGGCTTGCTAATTTCAAGAGCGTAATAAAGAGATTTAAACACTCCAATATCTCAGAACTATTAAATTAAAAGCCCTAAAGATTTACGTGCAGCTGTACAAATTGCCAAAATATGTGGTTTAAACGTCAGTTGATGGTCGAAAACGTAAGTCACGAAAATTGAAAAAATTTTGTACATAAGCATATTGAATTTGCGGACAAACCTGGGTTTTATACACAGTCTACTGCAGAGAAAGTCGAACTTCCTTAAAATAAAAACAAAAGCTTACTATTTTGGTAAAATTTATTTATTTTATTCAAAGTAGGCGCTTTCGGCTTCAATACAACGTTTTGCTCGGTCAATTAACATATCGAATGAATTTTTAAGTTCATCGTTAGAGATGTCCTTTAAGATCCCTATCGACGCCTTTTTAATGGCTTCGACGTCGATATAACGTTGTCCTTTCATCGGCAAATGTAGTCTGGAGAATAGATAGAAATCAGAGGTGGCCAAATGCGATGAATGATTGATGGTTAGTATGCCATTTATAGTTAGAAAATCAATGATAAGCGTCGAGTGATGAGATTGTGCATTATCATGTAACAAACGCCAGCTACCATTTTCACGATATGAGAACGCACACAAAAGACGCTTTATAATACCAAGTGACTAGTTGGTACAAACTCTTTATGTACTATGTTCTTCGAATCATGAAAACAAATCAACATTGTCTTCACTTTCGACTTCTCCAAACGGCTTTTTTTTCTATCTTTCTTTGCTTGGATGCTTCCATTCAAAGCTTTAACGTTTGGTCTTTGGAGCATAGAATATCTGAAGTCTTCATCCTTTTTTGAGTCTTTAATCAAATCTGTACAATGTTGAATTCAGTTAGCTTGTGTGGTACAAACCTTGCACAAATTTTTCTCAGTCCCGAATGCTGTGTCAAAATACGATGAATTGAATCTTTGGAAAAATTTAATTCACAATGAGGACTTCCGTCTTATTTTTGATAAATTTACGCACAAGTTCGATGTTACTTTCCGTAACCACAGATTTTCTTGCACCAGGATGTTCGTCGTCATTTATGTCCGTGCGACCATCTTTAAATCTTTGATACCACTCATACACACTCGTACGTGACAAGCACGCATCGTCATACCCTTGTTTCATCAAATTAAACGATTCAATAAACGATTTAACGAATTTAAAACGGAACTTGATATTTGTTCTTTGTTCAAAATTCATTTTTCGACCAATGCTAAATACGCACCGGTTAAATGCGCAACGTAATGTATATTTTTACAACCAAAATGTATCAGTCTTAACGAAACACGCTGTATGAACAACACAGTTACTTTATTAACATGCATATACACAATTCATTTTGAAAAAAAAGTATGTTTATTCTAAGATTTTAAGCAATGCTAAATGTAAATTTGCGATTTTTACGACGCATTTGTGTTCGTTTGATAAATTCGGTATTATTCAACTTGACTATTTATGGATATTCCGCAAGTGTCATCGTAAAAAAAGAGGCCTTGAAGATTAATTTTACAATATATGTTATAAGCTGACGTCAGCTTTATACACATCGCAAAAAATTCATCTTTCTAGCTCAAAATCATCATCATCATCGTCCATTCTACGTCGCTCGAGGCTAGTTTTGTTCACTTATAAAGCAAAACATACACTGGATACAAAAGGGCACGAACTCCCATAAACTAAGGGATACAAAGCGTTCAAAATGGTCCTGTAATATGCTTTGTGTGCGCGTAACACATAAAAGACGGTTAAATATATTTTTCATCCCGAAGCCAAATTCATCAAAATAGCCCCATTTACAGTGTGCATATGTGTATGTATTTGCAGGGACGTTTACCATAAAAGAAATATGTAAATTTCATATTGTGTAATCTTCGTATAATTATTTTATGCTTTTCTGTTGTATACTGGATTTTCAATGTTAGTAGTGTCTGACGTCGCAATAATGATTTAGAAACGGGATTTAGAAATGAATATTTAAATATTATGGTCTGCCATTACCTGGGCAGCTGTAACAATGAATGAGTCATGTTTTGTGTGAATTTAAAATGAAATTTTGCTATTCGCAATCCATTCTGCTTTGCAAGCCGAGCAGAACATAAGGACAATGACATAGTCGACATTACGTTCGCAAACAATATTGATGTGTATAAATTACTGAATAAAAGTATGATTGATTATGCGCTATTTTATTTTTTACAGAACTATAATTTTGTTCCTGTTAAACTCTCAGAAAGTTCTAGTCGAGTTCAGTTTTGTATTTTACGAAAATGAAATATTATTCAATTATTTACACGCTTTTGTGATTTAAAAAAAAAGTTTTGGAACACGAAATTCAATTCTGTAAATGAAAACTCGCAATTCCCTGCTAATTGCGTTATTATAATTAAGACAAGTGTTAATAAAAAAAATCATGCACTGTCGGTGAGAAATCGAACCCTAGTCGTCCTGCTTACCGATCAACTGTTCTACAATTAAGCTACAAAGACTGTGTGATTCGATTCTTTAATCGTGCGATAAATTTCATATTATTGAAACAGTATATACCCGCATATATAACAGGTGTACCGGAAAGTTATTACCGGTTCTTCTAACAGATGTCGCTAGGCTTAAATATGCAATATTATCATTTTATTCTACTGACGACAAGCTTCAAAGCCATTCATATTATATTTTGCGAAAGTAACACTGTCATAGATTTATATCTCTTTAAAAATGTCGAGTTTATTGTCTGGAAAAGTGCATTTGCGGCCCACATTACTTTTCTTATTTAATCAAAAGAAAAAAACCGTTAAAATTCATCGTATGTTGGTAGAAACTTACGATGAGTATGCTCCAACCACAAAAACATGTGAGGCGTAGTTTTGACAATTCTAAAGTGGAGATTTCGACGTGTAAGACAAAGAACGTTCTGGTAGACCGAAAAAGTTTGAAGATGCGAAACTGCAGGAGTTATTGGATGAAGACCTAACTCAAACTCAAAAACAATTGGCAGAAGCGTTAAACGTAGTCCAAGAAACGATTAGCCACCGATTACGAACAATGGGAAAAATCCAAAAGATGGGAAAATGGATGCCACATCAATTGAATTACAGGCAAATGGAAAATCGAAAAATCGTTGGTGAAATGCTGCTTCAAAGGTATGATCGGAAGTCATATCTGCATCGAATAGTGACGGGTGATAAAAGATTGATTTATTTCAAAAACCCTAAGCGCAAAAAGTCATGGTTATCAGCTGGCGCAGCCGGCCCATCGACTCCAAGACCAAATCGTTTTGGTCGCGAGACAATGCTGTGTTGATGTATTACGAACTATTGAAGCCTGGTGAAACAGTTGATAGTGATCGCTACTGACAACAAATTATTAATTTGAACCATGGTAGAAATACGCCCAAAATGGGCCTCTGAAGACACGGTAAAATGATTTTACAGCGCGATAATGCGCCGGCTCATACAGCAAAACCGGTCAAGGAAGCGTTGAAAGCACTTGTAGTCTTCTTCGAAAATTTTCCATTATTCGCCGTAGTTTCCGGTATGATAGGTGCAACTTCTTGTATTTTTAGTTTTGGTTCCGCCAACGTTTGCGGTCGCTCAACGTATACTTTTGTTTTGAGCCAACTCCAAAGAAAAAAGTCGCAATGGGACAAATCTGGCGATCCAGCCGGCTAAACAATGTCTCCATTTTTGGATATGATATGGTTCGGAAAGAGTTACCGTAAAGCAGCAATAGACACATAAGCAGTATGACTGGTAGAACTATCTTGCTGGAATCACGTAATCTCTGGAGACCGAACCAGTTCTTGTCTCAAAAATGTGGTGACCATATTTGTGTAACAAACTGCAGTAACGGCTGTAGCATTTTCTCGTTCGTCTTCAAAAAAGAATGGTCCATCAATACCAGATGATGAAAGGGCATACCACACTGTCACCTTAGGACTACGCAAAGGTTTCTCATGTAAGTGAAGCGGATTTTCAGCGCTACAATATCGGCGATTTTGTTTATTTACATAGTCGTTTAGATGAAAATCAGACATCTGACATAAACATATGGTGGATTAAGTTTTCGTCACCATCCAAGCGCTGCAACATTTTTTGACAAAAATTCATGCGAGAGACAAATCAACTTCTTGTAATTCTTGAACAATTTGAATCTTATAAGGGTTAAAACTTAAGTCCTTATGTAAAATTCGACGTATCGACGGTTCAATAATATTCGGTGCTACTGCATGTTTCTTAGCAGAACGTTTTAGATTACTTGTTATGGCATTTCGAACCCTATCAATGTGTTCTAGCGTTCTAACACTTCTTACTGCTCCTTTATGTTTTAAATTTAAAGTGGACGCAGTTCCTTCGAACCTTTGAACCCATACTTTAATTGCGTGAATAGACGGTACCCGCCCATGACGCGGAATATTGAACTGAGTGCGAAATAACCTTCTCACAGTTGTCGGGGAGTGACCATTCTTATAAAACGTTTTTACATAGAAAGCATGATGAGCACCTGACCACTGCTCCATGTTTACTAAATGGCGTTAAATAACTGACAATTAATCATTAACTTCAGTGCCCTCACCTAAACGTCAAATTATTAACAGATATATATATATATATATATATATATATATATATATATATATATATACAATATATATGTATATATTATCAAAACCTTTCTACCCGCAGGTGTAAGGTGTATTACACTTCAGTATAAACATGTACAAATTTTCTCCATTCTTTTTTGTCTTTGGCAGTTTTCTTTGCTTCGCTCCATGTCACATTTCTTTCCTTGAGAGTCGCCGCTATCTCATCGTTCCACGTTTTCTTTGGCCGTCTTCTTCCTCTTCTATTTTGAACTTTGCCTCCCATACCAGCTTCACTTGCCTACCATCGCCCATTCTGCACAAATGTCCGAACCATTTCAATTGCTTTCTTTTTATTACGGTGTTTATTGGATCGACCTGCAGTTCTTCTCTGACCTTATCATTTCTTATTCTGTCCCGCTTTGTGATGCCTATGACTCTTCTTAAATATGTATTTCATATCCATTGCGTTTATTTTACTTTCCGTTATTTGTGTTAGCACCCAGCTTTCACTGCCGTGTGTTAAGATTGGCCTAAAGGTTGTCTTACGCACTGCCATTTTGGTCTTCATGGTGATTTCCTTTTTGCCGATGAACGCTTTATTCAGGCAGTGATACATTCGTGACGCGTTATTTATTCTTTCGTTTATTTCTTCATCAATACGCCCTTCTCTTTGGATATTCACTCCTAAGTATTTAAATACATCCACTTGTTCGAGCCTTTGTTTATTTAATTCCATATTCAATTCCTTATTGTTGTCACCAATGGTCATCACTTTTGTTTTACTTGGGTTTATTTTCATTCTTCGCTTCCTTAGTTCTTCCTCCCATATTTTTAGATACCGTTGTAATTCATCTTCTTTGTCCGCTATAATAACCAAATCGTCCACGAATACACACTCCAATATTCTTATTGGTTTTGGCTTATTGTATCCTATCTCTATTTTACTTTTTACGTTATGATTAACAGAGTTTTTAAATTTTCCCGCTTCACTGACGAACCCTGTATATTCGATATGACTCAATGTTTTAAACTAATATTTAAAAGGTAAAATTCTCAAATTCAGAGTAAATATTCTTTATTGCCGTAAAATGGTTGGACAGTGAATGAACAGTATACTTCGACAGTCTAGTCGTGTTCGTCGTCGAAATCTCAAATGGGTAATTTCGAATTGGGACACCGACAACAAAAAGTCGTATTCCCGGAGAGGCGCCGTTGGCTGCATTTCCTCAATATAAACTCGTTAAGAATTCAGAAGGTGACGCGAACTTCGTATTATTCTCATCTTTCGGGGATTTTTAAGATTGCCGGTCACGTGTTCCTAACCTGTTATATCGGTTTCCAGCACAGCGGACACGTAAAAAGCCCTTTCTTGAGAAGCTTACCGGGATGATTGAGAGCAAAGAAATTGGTTTTTGTTACAAGAAATGATATACCATAATTTCTTTTTTACGTATTGGTAATATAAGGTAAGGATGCGATATTATTGAAAGTGTCTGCGGGCAATATTATATTAGGTAATATTACAGTAAATTGGTTTCACTAATTAACTGTGTAGTAGGTCTAAGGGACACGCAAATCAGGTTATTGCCCTTTGTATTATTAGTGAGGTTCTCTTCATTTTTTTTTTAATAATCTAATGCAATGTTTTGCTGTTTCTTTGTAATGTGTAATATTATTAGTGTATAGTAAGTAATAATTAATTTATTTGATTATTAATTATAATAAAACATCGAATTGATTTGTTAATTTTGTAATCTATTTGTAAAGTTTATGTATATCTCCTTTTTTTTAAAAGTTCTTTTATCCTTGAGGGTGTTTTCAGTCCTTGGCCAATTCTCGATTTCCTAGTTTAACTATTTTCTCTTTCCAGTGTTTTTCTAAGTTCGAACGAAAGAAGGAGGTATTGTTTTTTCATCATTTTTCTGTATCGAAAATGCCCGATAACACCACAGAGAATCGTTCATTAATAACTAAATTTACCTGATGAGAGGTGAATTCCTCGAAACGTGTAGTAAACAGAGTGTTATTAACACTTTAATGATTCTTATAACGATCACCTAATGGCAATTTCGTCGAATTTTTCCTGTGTTCATCGACCTACGGAATGATAACTTAGCTACCTATTTTAGCGGGATGATACGCCCTTGTTCTTTCGTTCGTTTGAACGAAAGAAGGTGGTGCTTTTTCACTATTTTTCTGTATCGAAAATGTACGACAAGATCATAGCGAAACGTTCATTGATAACACAAGTTTACCTGAAGAGAGGTGAATTCCTGGAAACGTGTAGTAAACAGGGTGTTATTAACACTTTAATGATTCTTGTAACGTTCGTCTAATGGCACATTCGCCAAGTTTTTAGTTATTCTTTCGCTCATTTGAACGAAAGAATGAGGTATTAGTTTTCTTCATTACTCGTGAACAATAGGCTATTTGACTAATTTTGGGAAATTGTTTTAAATTATTGTTTATTACATAATAAGCACATATCATTGATATTTCCGACATATCTATTGTATTATCAATAAAAATCAATGTTGAAGTTTAAACGTCCAAGACCGCGCCAAAAACGCTGTTTGTGTAATGGCGCTGGTCATATGGCATGCGTGACGTCACAGGCTAGGACGGGATAAGTAAATCTAGTAAATCAAGAAGTAAACCTGAATAAAACAGCGTCGCTGAAGTTAATTTCATGTTTTCTTCAAATTTATTGGATAGAATGGGGTATAAATGGTGTGTAGTGCCACAATGTACAAATACATCTATAAAGAGGCCACACAAACTGTTTGTTTCTGTTCCAAAGAATCCCAAAAGACGAAAAATGTGGTTACAATTAGCTCGAAGAGACCCAAAGAGTATATTACCGCATACAAATGTTTTTATGTGTGAAGATCATTTTGACGTAAGTAATATCACATTTAACTTGACATATTATACTAGATATTAGTTAAAAGTATCGGTTTTTGTAAAACAAGATCTATATCTATAACATTGCAACATCTATAACCCCACTCTATAGGATTTGAAATATTTTCTGTTACATTGTTAGATTTTTATAGTTTTCTGTGCAGTCCTGTAATATCGATTCTCTTGTCAGACAATCTATGCATAATATCATACTATTAGAATATTAGACACTTCACTTGTTATATCGGCAATAATATTGAATTGCAGATGGAAAAAGACACAATTAACTACATGAAATACAAAATGGGCTTCAGTGAGAAAATACTTTTGGCAGATGTGTGGTTAAGGTTTATACATGGTACTTACACCGCTGTTTTCACATTTTTAAATTCTGCAGCATAGTAATCGGCGTTATTCTTAAAAAAAAGTGCAACCATAAATGTGTCTATCTTAGGTAAATTGCTGTTATCAGCTCGCACAAAATTTAACTCCATTGTGAAGTCCGAAACGAATACAACTAGGAATATTATATGATATCGAAAATTATCAGAAAACTGCTTTAGAAATAGCTCAAAGATCCAATCGCGAATGAAATACCATTACTGGAAATTACACCCAAAAAGCTAAAACGTGAATGAACGTCAACTTGTTTCGCCAGTATCGCCGTGTATGCTAGCCTATGACGTCACCAGAGTTGCCACCAATGACATAGTGTTCCCGTTACAGATAAAATTTCAAAAATTATGAGATTGTTTTTTGTGTAATTTATCAAAGATAAACATAATTTAGTATAAAATAAAGTGAAATATGTTCTTTTACGATATTACCCGATAGGATGACCACATATTGTGGTATATTTTCAATGTAGTCAAATACCCTATTCCACTATAAATGGAGAAAGACTATTGCCCATTGCAGTTCCTTGCTCTTGTTCTTTTAAATATTTTAAGTATTTTAAGTTGGAATCGGTTTCGAAGGAAACAATGACGTTACGTTGAACAACACTAAAATTTCCCCGTCTTTCAATTCACAATCTTTGATTATTTGAATAAATTCTAACTAAATTTTAATGGAGTCTGTGGTTGATCAAATTAATCAATTAAAGTTAACCCCTTTCCACAATAATTTATACTTCGATAGATATCTAATTCACGGTAATTATACACAATCTTAACCAAATGTAAACAATCTATGGTTACGTTACGATTATTCTCTAACACATGCTTTGTCAAACTAGATTTTTCAGTTCAATTGAATTTCATGTACACCATATGTTCTTTATACTGGGTTTTATCGATAGAGTTTATAGAGTAAGTTAGCTCTATTAAAACCCTCTTAGGAAATGCGAAAGATAAAGTTGAGGTCAATAAGAAATCGAGGATTTACGAAATTCAATGTCTAAATTGCAGTAAACAATACATAGGCCAGACAAAACGATCAATAGAAAAACTTTAAAACACCGGGTTGTCGTTAGTGGATGCAAATTGTAAACGATGTACTGTCACTGCTATGTGCTACAAGTGATATGAAAAATATGTGTGTTGTAGAAGGTGTAGAAGTTCTACAGCGTTATAAACAAAGATGCCGTTTTTACCAGAGACAAATTTGTGATAGTGCGTGTATATCTCCGATATCAGTTTCTAACGATTATAATTATGCGTGTGTTATATCTGTAGATGTGAAGCGGTCATTTTCTAAATACAAAAACATATTTTCAACACGGCTTACGTTGCTCTTCGAGAGAAATGTGAAAATTTACGTCGTGATGCAGACATTTTGTCAGTCCTATTCATTTTGCGCTACCCAATAACAGTGTGTTGTTTATAAAACAAAACATAAGTAATATAAATAACGCATGCATCGCAAGGTCGCCCATTTGTTCGTACACACGCCTTGTTACGATCCTGGCCCGCGGAAAAATATCCCAACTCTATAAATGACTATGACCGTGACTATTTTCCTTGTTTTTTATATTGAAAAAAACGCAAAAACTGTATTAACAATCTACCTTGATACTACCCATCTCTTTTATTGCACTAATTGTAGGTCAATGTTAATACTTTAACCAAAAACATTTTACACATGCTTTTAAATACCATTTCTTTACATTTCTCGGCAAAAACAACACAAATCTTATTTTAATTGTAGTGAATAATATTCTTACATTCAAAACTTTGTCAAGGCACTGTAGATTCTTGCGAGATCTGACTGGTGTGTTATAAGCAAACAGTAAATTTTCACTTCCTTCATTACTAGAAACTAGTACGAATTAATTACCGATTGTTTGTGGATTAGGTAATACTTCGAAACCAAGAGAAATGCTGTCTTTAAATAATATGTAATTTCTTCATGACATAATCTTATTTTTCTATTACAATTTCAACGGTATCAATAATTAGACGCAACCATAAGTCATGAAGTTTGGTCACATAACCTGTTCCTTAAAATACTTACACGGATATTTATAAACTATTCATCCTCAATTTCGTATTTTTTTTGTCAATCGCACAATTATATCTGTGTACAGTTATAAATACTATTATTCAATCATCAGAGTTATTAATATATGTTAATATATGCATATGATTTGTTTTAAATTACATTCAAAGTTCATTATTGCATTTGTTTGTATGTGTTTTAACACTTAAAATATATCTAAGATGTAAATACATATAATTTAAAAATCAATTGTAATCCGTTAGTGATTCAGCATTAAAATTATTTTATTTTACAAATTTTTATGGTTTTTACATATTTCATCATCTAAAATTCCTGCCGACACATTTAACATTTAACAAAGGAATTTATGAAGCAACATATCGGACAATTTCTATGTCTAACTATAAACACCAAATGTTAATAATTATATTATTTAAAAAGATGCCTTTTCTTGATATTCATTAAATATATGTATATACACAGTCTGCCTCAGAGAAAACGAAGCTTTATTAAAATAGAAACAAAAGCTTACTATTTTGGTAAAATTCATTTATTTTATTCAAAGTAGTCGCCATCAGCTTCATTGCAACATTTTACACGGTTAATTAACATGTCGAATGAATTTTTAAGTTCATCTTTAGAGACGTCTTTCAAGATCGCTGTCGACACCTTTTTAATGGGTTCGATGTCGGTAAGACGCTGTCCTTTCATCGGCAAATGTAGTTTGGAGAATAGATAGAAATCACAGGAAGCTAAATCCGGTGAATACGGTGAATGGTTGATGATAAAATGCCATTTGTAGTTAGAAAATCAGTGATAAGCGTCGAGCACTGAGATGGTGAATTATCATGTAACAAATACCAGCTACCATTTTAACGATATTGAGGGTGCACACGACGAATACGCTCCAAAAGACGCTTCATAACACCAAGATAATAAACAGCACTGACTGTTTGACTACTTGGTACAAACTGTGCACTATGCCTTTCAAATCATAAAAACAAATCAACATTGTCTTCACTTTTGATTTCTTTAAATGACTTTTTTCGGTCTTTCTTCACTTGGATGCTTCCATTCAGAGCTTTGACGCTTGGTCTCTGGATCATATTGAAAACACCACCTTTCATCGCAAGTTACAATAGAATATTTGAAGTTTTCGTCCTTTCTCGAGTTCCCAATCAAGTCTATACAATGTTGAATTCAGTTGACTTGTGTGGTACAAACCATGCACAAACTTTTCTGCACTAAGAATTACTATTTTAAAAAAGTTCGGTTTCTCTGCGACAGACTGTGTAGTGATCAGATAATTTATCCACGTAATGTCACTGAATGATTGATTGGTTACGTATTATGAAGC
>JAVIWB010000466.1:0-154566 GCA_031893035.1 Dermolepida albohirtum | reverse complement strand
CCTAACCCTTTAGCATACGGGGTGTCTTAAGAGCAGCCGCGTGTAAGAGACAGAGACTTCTTCTCAGACCATGACAAAGTACACACGCATTCCTTTGACGTGATCGTGAAGTTGTTTTCCCGCGTTTGTTGTATCCATGTGTTTAAGTTCGCGTTCGCGAAAAATACACAGCTTCCTGATCCAGGATATATATATATATATATATATATATATATATATATACATATGCGCAAACACGCAAGTACAAGTATTTTAATCTAAATCTTTGTATATTTTATTACACAGCTAAATATCGTTAGAGTTATCTTTTATTACAGCTTTGCTATTACATCATATTTTATTTGTTGCTCTCGTTCTTGTTAACTATTTCTATTTAACACATTCAAGCTTTAAGAATTAATTTAACTTGTGAATAAAATTTTAAAGGCATTTCTGTCGTTTTATTCCACTAATAATCTTTCTTTCAGCTTAGCACACGTCCTGGACTTTTGATGCTCATTGTACACAACTACTAATTATTAACTCCTCACATTACATTCAATTATATTACTTTCTTTTCTTTTATTTGCATTTATTACAGTGCTTTAGCTAGCCGAAACACGCGCTCGTAATAAATTGACTAACCAACGCGTGCAGATAAATATTCTCTATTAAATAATATCCCTATTATTATTTATTAAAACAAAGGAGGTAATAAATTGTCTCAATCAATCAATCATCCACATTACATTAACATTGAAGTAACCTTCATTCATTCGTTCATTTTTATATTCTTTTTCATTTCTTCTTCAAAGGAGGAGGTAATCAAACAGTAATCACGGAATTGCACTTCGCAAACTTGAGAACACAAAATGATTTCTGCTGCGGAGTAGCCATTTTAATCATATGATGGTTACCAAGAAAAACAGAAGACAACTGACATCTAGCGCCTATTAAATAAGCTAGACTATGTGTTCGTTTTTTCAATAGCCAAGCCGAGGCGCAGCGATCGATAGTTTGAACAAAATAATGCTTTCTAGTACGTATATTCTTTTTGAAACACGCTGTATATTATTATAGACAAAATTTAGTCCTTTAGCCGATATAATGTAAAATTATAGAGACTTTAAAAAGAAAAGCAACTGTTTAAATTTCTAAATATATATATTGTATATATATATGTATGTATGTGTATATATACAATCATATGCACGAAAATAGCAGTGGTCTTAAATTTGCTGAAATATTATTTTATACGTTAGAAAAGAGAAAGACGCTTTAATTGAACTTTTTATTTCAACATGTTATATAACTATAATAATAAATAAATAGATTTCTTAATACCAAAGAGAAAATAAAACTGTTTATATTATAGGATAAACAAAATAATTATGCATTAAAATAGCAGTCACGTCCAAATATTAAACAAATGTTATTTTTATTTAGTTAATTGAATTGAAACACTTAATATTTTGTCGCTTGATCTTTATTGTTTATCATCTTTTGACACCTGTGGGGTAAAGAGTTCACAAATTGCCCACATGTTCCTGCTGAAATTGATTGCATTTGGCATGGCATATTCTCCAGAGATCGTCAATATTTTGCAGCTTGGCAGGAGACACAGTCTTTTTCAACTCCACCCATGAATTTTCATTGGAATTTAAGTCTGAGGGTTGTGCCGGTTAACCTAAAACGCGACGAAACCATGTTTTCGCTTTACGAGAAAGACGTTTCGGATCGTTATCCTGTATATACAATGTTACGGTTTAATTTTCATTTAGAACATATTTCGGCGTATTGTATATTTATTTATTTAATAAAATAACCCCGCCGTATTTTATAGAAGGGACGCCTATGGAAACACATATTTGGGATATCGTATTCATTTTAAAGTTTTAAAATCGTTTTAAATAAATATATTTCAGCGTACGTTTACGTCGACCTTGATTTTGTTATATCTATGAATCGCTTTTTGTGGTGACCAGGTGTTCATATCGCGAGTGCAAAACATCCCCCCCGTTCGTCCTACTCGCCCTGGTCCGATACAATATATCTATAACGATAGCATTTGAAAATTAACTTCGTAGAAGGTTGGACGTAGAAATTGACTTCGTTTTTTTTTGATCAAATGTGGGTCTCATTAGTGAGATAATTCACCTTTAATTTTTAAATCTTCTTAAGAGCCCGTTACCATCCACAGGTATGTGTCTGCCAATTAATTAAAACTATATGTACAGACCCTTATTCGTAATTGTTGTTTTAGGGCTTCTCGTATGCCGGGTTTCTAATGACGACATGCACGTCTAAGTACCGGCGATAGATACGTCCATTCTTTCAAATTTGTCCCGGATTCCTGTAGTGGACTCTGAACTCCTCCAGGAACTCGCACCTCGAGCATAAGAGCGTTAAGTAGCCCCTTAAATATCTTTGTCTTTTTTTGTTTTACCACGAATGTGATTAATTAAAATTGAGAGAATTTGATATTCGTGTGATATGTTGGTTAGCAGACTTGTCTAATGTGATTAATTAAAATTAAGGGACTTTGATATTCGTGTGATATGTTGGTTAGCAGACTTGTATAATGTGATTAATTAAAATTAAGGGGCTTTGATATTCGTGGAATATGTTGGTTAACACTCTAGTGTAATGTGATGTATTTAAAATTAAGGGAATTTGATTTTGGTGGGATATGTTAATTTAATGATCTAAATTTAAGTAAATTTATGTAAATAAGTCAACTTGTTATTGGAGGTATACATCTAAGCGCCGTCTGTAACCTCTATATATATATATATATATATATATATATATATATATATATATATATATATATATATATATATATGTATATCGGGGAGGCTCAAATAGTTGTAGTATATTACTCAATATTCTTAAACACCTGATAACCTCTGAGTTATTCTTTTTTTTTGTTGTTTTAATTCGTCGACTGTATCTACAACTCGTTCAAAAATAAATTTTGAAGTTGATAATTACACACACTGGGTTTGAACTAACATACCCGACGTTACGGCGGGAAAACAGGGCAACTCAAGGACCAATAGAGCTACGGCCTTGAGAAAATAGAAATAACACCAGCCATAATTTTGCTCTTGGCGCCCTTTCCTTTTTTTTATATCTTAGCTCAATCCTGAGCTTGCGAACCCCGACCTCCGCAACAGTAGCCGGCATCTTTCTGTTGTTGCCCAGATTTACCCAAGCTGCTCCGAGCGGTCGTTCGCGACCCGCAACAATTTGCTTGTGTGCAATCTGCACGTAGCAACAACCATGTTAGTGGCATTTCTTCCTCTGCATATGGTAGAAGCACAGTTTGTAATTTGTTCGCATAGACATCAGCATTCATTATGCCTTCTATCTTGTGTAAAAGGTCTACGTCATACCACGAAAAATACCCCCACATTATGATGCTTGAGCCTCCGAATTTTTTGGTGTACTGGGGTTGAAATGTTGTGAAGGGTGGTCTTCGTCCGTATTGTTGGTATGCACCGGAATTAAATAAAACTATTTTCGATTTATCGGATCACAGTACATTAAGCCACTTTTTTTGTACCATTGTACATGTTCATGAGGAAACGACAATCTACTTTGTATTTGCCTTTTATTTAATAATGATACCTTCTTAGGCCTTCTTGCACGCAACTTTCCTTGAATCAATCTTCGTCTTCGTAGAGGCGCTTATACAAAGGTGTATCTCACTTTTAATTGAAGTGAAACTTGCGAACGGTGTCTTCTTTGCACAAGTTATAATGTTTCCGTCTTCTCTAGGATTACTTTTTTGCCATGATTTTCTTTCACTTTTCTCCAGCGTTTGCAATTATTTTCGCAGAATATGAGAGCCTATTTTCTGTAAGCTTTTAGCTTTTGTCTCTATTAAGTAGATCGAGTATCTCTTTTTTCCGACGAACAATATTTTCTCCGGGCCATATTACAGCATAAATGGATGATTAAAAAATTGCTGAATTATACTGCAATAGACAGAACTTCTGTGGTTGGTGTTACCGGCTATGGTACTGATATTTTAATGCGCAGGCAAATACAGGGCATGATTAGAAAACTCAGTACTTCCCGTTCATATTTGGTACTTTACCGGAAACCATATAGTCAGTGACTATATATATAAATATATTGATAGATTAACGGATATGCAAATAGGAAAATTGATTTCTAATTATATAGAAGAGGTCAATAAATTAAAAAAGGGGGAAAGAATAAATTTAAAGCTTACATTCCTTATTATCTTTTCTTGTAAACTATAAATATAGAAATTGATCCTCAAACTCAATTGTTGTCACTACTTAAAAATGTTTCCACATACGATAGGTGTGCTATATTGAGTATTAAACATATACAGAAAAGATGAATGGAAAATAATGTATCTTTTCAGACGAATGTTGCCTCTATGATTGTTAAATTTCAAGGCAAACACTTTCCTAATTAAATATATTTTACAATTATAGCATTGCGAAATCCTACATTTCTTAAGTTATATGATGTCCAAATTATTACTGATATGGCCATTTAAAAACTTCATGCTGTTGCACTTATCATCATGCCCAAACAGTTATTTACTTACACGTGTATACTGTAAACAATCCCATCTCAGAACAGAAAATGGGTTTATCCTGAATATAAATACCAAGTATAGATAAAATGGTGTATGGCATAATAACTAACTACAGTTGATATTTATGCATATTTTTATGAACCCTATGTTTGGACCTAATTCCATTATCGTTTGATCATTTTCTTTACAAGAAAAGCCTCTCTGCTTATTAATTTCACATGATAATGATAATTAATTCTTCAATAAGAACTTAATCTTATCTTCTGTTCCGTTTATGCTTTTGTTTCTGTTGCTTAACCGAAAGAATACTTTCTCTAAAACAATAAATACTGATTGTCATATTTCTTCGAAAAGAAGAAACTCTTATGATTAGGATATTTATACAAACGTATATGGAAGAATTAGCTCTCTACCTCCGGATAGACATATCTTCTGCGACATCTCTTAATGAAACTACTAATGCGCACTTTTATGAAGTTCATTCGTTGTTTTATTCTATACAGAAATTAGTCAAAATTGTTTCTTTTATTAATCTCCTAAAACCTGCCTTTAAAAATAATAAAAAGTCTCTACTAAAATTTTTGAAGATATTTATTTCAGACATTCACCGCGAAAAATTTTTATAGATCTCTACAATCCAAGAAACCCACCAATGCATTAAATATTTTACTTTGCGATATGCGCCGTTATTCAAAAAATAAAACTAATCTTTTTAATATTTTTTTCTTCTTAAAAATTCAAACTAAAATTTGTTATCTTAGCCGAAGCAAAATTAAACAAAGAAGATAATTGTTTAAATAACGTTAGAGTAGATGTATCAATTTTAATGTAGAAAGGTGTTAACTTCACTAGTTTCACTAGCAATATACGAGATAAATCTCAATTTACTATTATGAAAACTAATATCTTTTTATTATGGCTGGAAAGCACCGTTCGCTAAAGGAGCAAAATCGTTTTTAATGACTTGGCCTCAAGTGTCACAGACTTCACATTCTGTCCTGAAGATCTTGTTACTTTAACAATTTCTAGAACAATAGACGATTTCTTGGACAGTCATCATTTCCCTATTCTAGTGAAAACTATTTCTACAATCAATTTCTTTGAAACATACTCTGAATGAGATGTGTTACATGACATTTTTTTGTTTACAGCTTTGAATGTTGCAGGTGCATCTATTCCAAAATATTCTTCTCATCATAAACATGTCTAGGGCGGGAAGAAGATTGTATTAAATTTATACAAATAAAATTAAGGAAGCAATATATAAAGGAATATAAACCTACGAAATCAATTATTCATATATTAATGCTAAAAAACGTAGCTATGTCAAAGAAGGAACTAAATAATAGAAAACGTGAACCTTTCAAAGGCCTTTGCAACTCTCTTAATAGGGATCCTCGAAGCGACTGAACGGTTAAAAAATGTGCGAGGTATATGACACTTTGTTTTTGTTAGGGACCTGCATGTTGTTCCAACAAGTAAAGATTATTATTGTTATTAAGTCTGCAACACAACATAGTTTAAAAATATATATATTATTTATACTAGGTTTCCCTATTAACATATAGTGCATAATCTTTGAATCTAGTAGGAATTCTTATTAACCTGCCACATGCATGTTGCCCATTTCTTGTTTCTCCAGTTTGTGTTCTTTTTTCGTTATCTTGCATATTTGGGTTTTCTATTTCAGGAAAGTTATAGTTAAGTCTGAAACGATATTGCAGGAAGTACTATGTTATCAAGGTACCACACAGCTGTTTTCTGCGGTGGCGATCCAAGTGCCGTAAACTGTGAAAACACATACAGCGCTTTTGCAAATCCAAGCATCATTTTCTCGAAATGACCTGCTTGTGTCACAATAAGAAGTGCTGTTTTCTTCTTTGCATCTTCCATCAAGAATACGTGTACGTAACCAGAAGCAACGTCCAAGACAGAATATTTTTGCACCATGTAAATCAACAAATTGCTCGTCTCTATTTATTATCGGGAGTATTTGCTTGGTTCCCCACTCTTTTTCATTACAAGTATCACAGATAATGCATAAGGAGAACCAATTTCTGCTACAAATCCTCGGTACTTTCATTCATTCATAATATCGTCAATTATTTTTGTCTCTTTTGCACTAAATTTATTAGGTTTTAATTGCACTGGTCGATTATTGTCCAGAATTTCCATTTTCACTAAATCTGTATACCCTACTTCCAATTTTACTGCAGAGCAGTCTCTATTTTTGTTTAACATACTTAAAAATTGATGCTCATCAGTTTTGGTTAAAATGTCTGCATTATCATGTTTATAGTTATCTTGGCAGGTACTGTTGAATAAACAAGATTTTCAAAGTTGTTAATTGTTCCAACATAAGTGCTTTTTGTTACCAAAATGTATATTTTGTTATTATTTGCAATTGGCACTAACACAGTTTTGTCCTCAGTGTCCGAATAGTAGATATTTTGTCATTAATTTAGTTTTGCACGTATGGTTATTTAATGTCAGTTCACCAAACAGGTATTGACTATTAAAACCAAATACGATTTTGTCTTCAAGTTTCACAAAATATGCTCCTCTATCCATAAATGTTCACTCTGTTATAATGTCCATATTTTAAATTTCATCTTTGACAACAAAAAAGTTCACATCCTTCACATCATCTATTAAACTTCTTGTAGCAGTTGATCCTAAGTCAGAGGTTTCTCCATTATCATAACCGACTAATTTCTGGTAGGTGTACATTTGATCACTTCTTGTTCTTTGATTAAACTATTGATCAACCAGTCTACTTAATTTCACCCCATTAATTAAAATATCTTTAATGTAAATAAACATTCTCCATCTGTATTTCACATAATTTGTTCTTTATTTGTTTGTCCGGATTTTATTGAACAACTCGAGCAAAATGACACCTGTTCTTACAAATAGAACATTCTGGCTTTCCTTTTTCAGGACAATCATTTATTTTGTGCTCAGGTTGTTTACAGTAAAAGCATTTAATTTCTTCCACATCACAGTTTCTTGATGTATGTCTACGATTTCCACATTTATAGCATTTTTCTCTCAACTCTGTCTTTATTGTCAGATTTTGGTCTCCTATTTTTGGTTGACACGAACATTGTTTTATTCTCGTTTCTATTATCGGTCTCTTTTGATTTATGCAAACAGTTCCTATCTTTGGGCGGACTTGCTATTTTTATCCTGACATGATTCATTTTTATTAATGTGATTTTGATAAAACATTAATACCCAACTTTCTCAATCATGAACCTATACCTACTTGTTCTCTAGTTTCTACAAAGTTTAATTCTAAGTCTCTACATAGTAACATTTTTTCATGATAACCATTCTCATTCTCTTTATAACTCTACTCTTTTAACCATTTTTTATATAAATCTATTTAATTTCTCTGAACAGAGAATGTACTTTTAAATGCAGTTTTACAATCGTCCTAATTAGAAAGTTCTTTTATAGGTACCATACGAGGGTGGTCCCAGAAGTACCCGACCCAACAAAAAAAAAAACAAAAAATTTGGAAAGAAATATATTTATTTTTCAACGTAATCTCCTTTCAGCTCTATACACATTTCCCAGCGATGTTTAATAAGTTTGATACCCTTTTTATAATAAGAACTGTCTTGCTCTTCAAAATAGCCATTAACTGTCGACATCACTTATTCATCGTTGGAAAATCTTTGACTACTGAGTCATTTTTTCAAGTTTGGGAACAGAAAATAAACCGACGGGGCTAAATCTGGCGAATAGGGTACATGAGATAGCAATTCAACTTTAATTCATTAATTTTGGCCATTGTAGTAACGGGTTTGTGAGCTGGTGTATTGTCTTGATGAAACAACACTTTCTTCTTAGCCAAATGCGGTCGTTTTTGCTTGATTTCTTCGCTCAAACATTGCAATAAGTTCGCATAATACTCGCCGTTGATAGTTTTTCCTTTTTTAATCCCATAAAAACGATGGCATGACCTTGCCTGCAGGTGAAACGGTCTTTGCCTTCTTTGGAGCCGATTCTCCCTTTCGAGTCCATTGTTTTGATTGTTCTTTTGTCTCGGGTGCGAAGTGATGGACCCATGTTTTATCCATAGTTATGAAAGGCGCAAAAATTCTGCTTTATTGCTGTGAAACTTCGCTAAACACTCAATTGAAACATCTTCACGGCACTGCTTTTGCTCGAGTGTGAGCAAACACGACACCCATCTTGCACACAACTTTCTCATCTCCAAATTTTCAGATAATATGCGATATACCGCACTTTTTGAAATGCCTACTATGTCTGCTAGCTCGCGCACTTTCAGTCGACGATCATCCAGTACCGTTTTGTAGATTTTCTTCACGATTTCTGGAGTCGTCACCTCGTTTGGTCGACCACTGCGATGCTTGTCTTGGCAGCTCGTACAGCCTCGTTTAAACTCTGCTACCCAATTGTCACTGTTGTAAACGAAGGAGCAGACTCACCCAGAGTAGAATCCAATTCAGCTTTTATATCGGTTGGGCTAAAGCCTTTCAAATAAAAGTATTGTATCACGTAACGATGACCAATTTTCTCCATTTTTACAAAATAACTGAGAACGTTCACTATTGAGGGCTGCCAAACAAATATTAAATAACGTAGCATCTTCAAACTTAAAACGTGTGCTTTATAGATTGTGTGCTTTTTAATCCAGTGATATTTTTCAAACAACCACCACCATCTCTAGGTCAGGCCGGGTACTTATGGGACCACCCTCGTATACCAATATTTTGCAGCATCTATTAAATTACTTTGAGATGTCTCCAAAATAAACGCATCTGACCCTGAATGTAAAACTGCACTAGTTTCGAGTTGATGCAACTATTGACGTGCCTCTGCCAATCCATTTTCTCCTGTAAATTTTCCTATATCATTATTTAAATCGAGCATTATGCTAATATTTGTATTTTGTCGTTGCGTTTGCTCTGTATTAAGAATTTGTATAATTATGGCATTCAGACTATCATCATTTATTGTTATTTGTCGGATTTGTAGCACTTATTTATTAAAGTAATATGTTAATTTTATTTAACTAGATAGCGTAGGTGAGAAGTGACAGACAGTCAAGAGTGACAGTTACGTTTTTTTTTACATGTACACAAATTTAGTTTATCAAATAAAATATTCTCAACAGGTTATGGGTTCAGCCGTGTACAAGTGTTAAAAAAAATAGTTTTAAAGGCACATTTGCGTGTACAAAAGTTCAAGTTAGTCAAAAGTGAAGTTAGTAGGTTACAAAACCAAGGGCCAAACAGAGTTATCCATATCAAAGATGGATTTGGCTAAGTATATTAATCCACTGACTAGTGAAAAAGACTGGCCTCTGTGGAAAAGAAAGATAAGGGATCTGCTTGATTATCATGAAGGTGCGTTGGACGTAATAGATAAAAAGCTCATAAAGCCAAAAGAACTGAGGTTAGATGCCGACATAGAAGCCAAGAAAGCACACAAAGCACAATGCGATCTGTATCGCAAGGCAAACAGTTATGCCAAGTCCATGATATCCGCATCAGTCTCAGAGGATGTGTATGCCAAAATTATGGACAAGCAAACAGCCCAAGAAGCATGGGAAGCGCTTCATCTAGAGTTTGAAGCCACAGCAAAAGACCAACTTTTCAAGCTTTGCAACGAATTCTTCGCCTTCAGCTGGACGGAGGGAGAAAGCATTTCCACTCATTTCACAAAGTTGAAGAATGTGTGGAATGAACTCAACCTGGGACTTGCAGCAAAGGAACTTCAAAAGTTGCCTGACCTACTGCTAATATGTAAGGCTTTATTCATACTGCCCTCTAAGTACGAGAGCTTTAGAGCAAGTTGGATGCTGATTACTAAAGATACTGATAAAACCTTTGAAGAGCTAACGATGCAGCTGTACTTGTTCGAGAGAAGCAACAAAGTTCAGAGCTCATCATCTGATCAGCAAACTCAAGAAGCCTTAGTGGTGAATATCAATGGTGTAAAAGGTAAATCCAAAGTCAACGCTGCAGCCAAAAAGTTCAACCCCAAGAAACGAGATGGAAAATGTAACTATTGTGGCATTCCAGGACACTGGGTTCGTGACTGCAGAAAGTGGATAGCAGCCGGCAGACCAAAGGCAAAGGAAGATCCCAAGAAAGAAGATTCCAAGAGAGAAGAAAACAAGGTAGCATTAGTACTACCAATTCTTGCATGCGACATTAGTTCCGAAGCTCAAGAAGGTAGCGCAACCTGGTGGATAGACAATGGTGCAAGTAAGCACTGTTCCAAATATCTTGACTACTACACAAGATTCACAAGATTCAAAGAGCCTATTCTGATTAGCACAGCCGGTAAAGAGAAGTTAGTGTCCTTTGGTAAAGGGGACATCATGTTTGATTCAATAGTAGGAAGCAACCAAGTGAGTCTAACTTTGAAGAATGTGTGGTATGTACCAGACATCTGTAAGAATCTGATATCTCTTTTGACCATTCATGATCAACGTCCAGACAGCAAGTTTGAGTCTGGAGTCACAGAGTGTTTGTTGAAGTTAAATGGTGTGGGAATACTAGCAGGTACCCGCAAGCCATTCGGAACTCTTTACAAAGCATCAGTCATTCCAGTTCGACCAGCAACAGAGTCAGTCAATGTTGTAATGGATCAAAGCGCGATGCTACAACTATATCATGAACGTTGGGGTCACCAAGACAAGAGACACGTCAAAGAAATAATGGCAGAGAAGCTTGGCATCACAGTCAATCTAGAAAGGGACCTATGCGAACCATGCATTTATGGAAAGTCGCATCGTCTTCCTTTTGGCAAAGGTACGAAAGCCACGAGTCCAGGAGAGCTGATAACTGCAGACGTTGTTGGCCCCTTTACAGAGTCTTTTGGCAAAAAGAAGTATTACGTTGAGTTCAAAGACAAGTTTTCTAAGTTCCGTTTAGTATGCTTCCTCAGAGAGAAGTCACAAGTGAAAGAAGCCCTAGTCGCTGTAATTGCACACGCCAAAAATCAAGGTCATCTCATCAAAGAGATGCTGAGTGATGGTGGAGGAGAATTTGATAACGTCGAGGTTCGAAAAATACTGCAAGAAAATGGTATCATCCAGAGGCTGACGGCACCATATACCCCTCAACAAAATGGGTTGACAGAACGTGATAACCGCACAATAGTAGAGATGGCGAGAACTTTCAAGTACGCCAATACAGAAGCTAATTTTCCTCAAGCTCTCTGGGCAGAACTGGTCAGCACAGCAGTCTATATCCTGAATAGAACGGGAAAATCATCACTCAAAGGAAAGAGTCCTTATGAGATCTGGATGAACAGCAAGCCCAGGATCAAGCATTTTCGCATAGTAGGGTCAGAGTGTTTCGTTCATGTGCCCTGTCAGAAGAGGAAAAAACTTGATCAGAAAGCTGTAAAAGGTTACCTAGTGGGATATGATGGCGACGAAAGGTATCGCATCTAACTAAAAGAGAACAGCAAGATAATGACCTCACGAGATGTGCAGTTCCATGAAAAGCTCTACCAGTGCAAGAAGAAGGTCGAGCTTCCTATATTTAACCTCGATTCAAAAGAGACGACAGAAATGACAGAGTTACTCAATCAGTCATCCATCGAAGAAGATGAGATCCAGGAGAATACATTGGAAAGCTGCGAAGAAAGTCCAATGCAAGAGTCAAGGTTGCGAGATCGGTCTAAGTTACAAAAACCTGTACGTTTCGACGACTATGTAATGGCTACAGTAAACCTAGACTGTCAACTCGAACATCCACAGTCCTATGAAGAAGCCATGGCAAGAGAAGACTGTCAGGAATGGAAAAGAGCCATGGACCAAGAAATGACCTCTCTCTCGAAGAATGACACGTGGGTACTTATAAAGTTACCACCCGACAAGAAGGTATTACCTTGCATGTGGATATTCCGTCTGAAGATGAATGCGGATGGATCAATCGACAAGTACAAAGCTCGCCTCGTAGCCAAGGGGTGTGCTCAACGTCACAGAGTGGACTATAGTACTACGTTCAGCCCAGTTGCCAAGATGGGAACAATTCGTTCAGTGTTGGCAATAGCAGCAAGTGAGAAGCTTCATCTAGCTCAGTTTGATGTATCTACCGCATTTCTATACGGTAAACTACAGCAAATGATCTACATCAAACAACCTGAAGGATATAGCGATGGCACAGAGCAAGTCTGTAAACTAAAAAGAAGTCTCTACGGGCTGAAGCAGGCACCAAGGTGTTGGTATAACAGATTTGGAACCTTTTTAAAGTCGTTGGGATTCAATCAATGTACTGCAGATCCGTGCTTCTTCATGAGAATACGAAATGGAAGCACAACTCTTCTAGTCCTGTATGTAGACGATGGACTAGTTGGAGGAACAGATCTCCAAAAGCTAGAGTATTTCCTAAACGAACTGAGAGCAGAGTTCGAGATAGTCACGAAACAGGCCAACTTCTTTCTGGGTCTGGAAATCGAAAAAGTCAACTCAGGAGTTAAGTCATGCAAGCCTGTATCAACTCCAATGCTCAAGATTGGAGAGTATCCTGAATCAGGGAAAGTGAACGAGAAAACTACAGAGTTTCCCTACCGACAGGCTGTAGGTTGTCTTATGTACCTAATGCTGGGAACTCGTCCAGATCTAGCCTACAGTGTTGGATTTGTTTTAAGAACTTTCGAAAATCCAAGTAGCGAAGACACAGTACGAGTAAAGAGAATCCTCAGATACATAGCAGGGACACTCACCTATGGTATCAACTACAAGCCAATCCAGAAACGTATTCTGGAGATCTACAGCGATGCAGATTTTGGTGGTTCTTAGTTAATTTAAGTTTATTTATATAGTCATATAAAAAGTTTAAAAAAAAATTTCTGCATCAGTTGAATCAAATTAACAAGGGAAAGTATTAAAGTAATATGTTAATTTTATTTAACTAGATAGCGTAGGTGAGAAGTGACAGACAGTCAAGAGTGACAGTTACGTTTTTTTTTTACATGTACACAAATTTAGTTTATCAAATAAAATATTCTCAACATTATTAAGGGTTTTGAACAGTATTTTGGGTTTGTCTTTGATTTTCTATATTTCCGCTAATCATACATTCTCGGTATTTTGCTGATAAAAAATTTTGAAATTCATTGTTATTGTACATTGTTATTTGCAATATTCACTTTCCTCCAAGGTTACCAATGTTTGTTATTTCACCATTCACCGTTGGTTCCAATTCCACTTCTGTGTTAGAAAAGCAAAATAATTATTTAAATAGTTTAAATTATATCATAACTCTCATAAATGCTAAATATATACATATATTATTTGTATGAATTTATTTTCGGTTCACGATTTCACATACACACACACCATCTTTTTCCTCCCGTTTCCTCCCATTACTGCCAAATCTACTCCTCAGTAAGATAGCGGGAAGTTTAAATTGTACCCGTTCTAACAACAATAATAATTAAATATTCCGTTCATCAAAAAATCTTCCCTTGGCATGAAGAACAGCCTTCACGATTCTGGGCATCGGTTCTATTAATTTTTCCAGAAATGGGTGGGCCCATTGTTCTTGTAAGATATTCCAGAGATCTATTGCGTACGTAGGACAGATTTTCTGAACCTGTCTATCTAATTCGTCCCACAACAGTTTAATGGCATTAAGGGTTTGAATTTGAGATAGTCATACCTTTAACTGCAGCGTATTGTTTGCCTGTAAGTATATAATTCTTAACAACTAATGCCGTGTGTTTCGGAGCATTGTTATGCATAAACGTGAAATTGTTGGCGATTAATTGTTTACCTGATGATATAGCATTTTCCTGCGATTTTCGCAAATATTTTGTCCGGCATAATAGAAAGAACCTCAAACAAGCATCGAAGCTTCTTCTTGATTAACAATTGAAATGATACAATCAGGCAGCATTTTTTCGATTTTTGTCTGACAAAAACTCATGTTCTTTGCACAAATGCCTCGAATTTAGATTCATCCGTTCACAATACGTTTTTTAAATCGTTCACTGTCCAGTGTGCTTAGGCCCACTGAAATCGTTTCTGCTTATTTCCGTGCCGTGGCAATGATTTTCTTACAGTAATACGTGCCTGAAGATTCTTTGCTTTCAATTGGTTTTTTACAGTACTCACAGAAGTTGGTCTTTGGCAGCTGCAATTCATTTCTGCGGTAACTTCAACCTTCTATTACGTTTACTTATCAATTTGATACGTTCATCGTTTGCTGGCGACGTTATCCGTGAACGACCAGGACGTGTTCGGCACTGTACACCACTCGTGTATTGAAATGAGATCACTCACAGTAGATTTATTTACACGTGTCTTTTTCGCAATTTAAGGTACCGAATAACTTTACTGGTGAAATTAATTTCATTTCAACACGTTTTTCTTCTAACGTTGGCTTTACCTAGGCATTTCAACACATTTTTTTTGTTGAATAAACGTCTATCCAGCAACTAAAATAGATATTGTGGATGATCAACTCTGTGGAATACATATAAGCAGATAAATTTTCTAAAGCATAACACTCACGTTGACCGTGAAAGATGACGAAGTTATCGGGCTACCTTACAATTTATACAATGTCATAAGTATACCAATTATTTCTAAAAGTTATTAGGTGGAAATTCTAGTGTTCTAGTTATTTGTATTATTACGAACTTGCTAAAGTATCTCATACTATAATTTTATTTCATATTACATATATTCATACTATAATTTTATTTACCTAAATTAACAACAATCCTACTTTTAAGAACAATTTCGGATATTTTACTAGGTGTCTGAACTAATATGAGCGGTAGTGTACATAAGGTATAAATTTTGTACGTATTTTAGAAGCATAGTTCACAAACTTTCATATACAAAATAGAATACTTAAATAAACAAATTACTTTTTAGATTGATGTTTAACTTATTCTTATTATAAAATAAGACTAATTACTGGAATCATAAAATAATTCTATCTAACTACATATTTAAACACATTTATTTGAAAATGAAATGTGTTTTGTTTAGAGTAAACGCTTAAGCGCATTTTTATGATTATGCGCGGTTGATGTATGTAATGGTAAACAAACCTTTTGTATTCTTTGTTTTGTACGTGCTAATTAAAATATTTTTTTTGTCAGTGAAACGTGTATTACTTACAGACTTTTGGAAAATAAAATTTCGCAAGTTATGGACCCAGATGGTTTAGATTGGCAAAATACAAAGTAATAGAAAACGATCAAGAAAACAGCGTGGTGAGTGTTAGTCGAAAAAAAAATGTTTTTATTCGGCATTGCAAATTAAAGTTTGGGAAAATATGGAAAATTTGAATGCTGGTGTAAAACTGCCAAAAGGGAGTTCAAGTTAGACTGTATGGAAAATTACTATGAATGGATTTCAAAAGATGGAAAAGTTCAAAAGGCGTAACACATTTAGATGAGAAAATTATGATACCTTTAATAACTACAACTTCAGCTGAAGCAAAAGGAGTTGACTACAAGTTTGAGTAAGAGAATAGTTCAGTGGTCTTTGCAAAACAAGCTACAGGAAACAAAGTTAAAGTAATAATAACAAATACTTGAATAAAATGAGAAGATACAGAGAGACAATCGTACTGTTGTAGAAGCTGCAATATTTATGTTAATGCCAAGAAATATTAACAAAAATCTGTGGGCGAAAGCTTTTAATACTACAGTATTTGTGAAAGAAAGAAAAAAAATTGAACCCAAAAAGTGTAAATGGTTTGTTCATTAGATATGGTGAAAACACAAACAAGTATAGAAATTGCTGTTCTGCAACATGGAAATGAAAAGAAATGTATGAATTGAGGAGGATAAAGTGATAAAGAGACATGAAAAATAGACGCGTCAATTTAATGTGTGATTATAAAAAAAACAATAAAGATTTGTACGAAGATAATTGTGTGCAACAAGCGAACAAGGGAAGCGAATAGTGAAGAAACCCATGTGGCATGAAGATTATGAAACAAGTCTTCTTGTAGGGCCAGCCATGACAACATTTCACATAGTATTAGCTATAGCAAATAAGTTGAGGTTACACCTAATGGATGTCCAAAGTTTTTTTTTGTATAGAGATACTAAGGAATTAGTACATGTTATATATATATATATATATATATAATAGTACGTCAATGTAGATACATTACGTATACATAATAATACTTAATGTTAATTAATAATAATAAAAAGCAATTGCAATTGCACGGACTGTTATTTCTATATTTCATCTGATATTTATAAGTTTTTAGAAAGGATCTACAATATTTCTTGGCGAATTTTAAACAACTACTTATTTAATCTTGAAGCATTTCACCAATAAGTTAAATAACTACAATTTTTTAAATTAACTACTGGGGAATTAAAGCTGATCAAACAAATTACTTAGTGTATCATTTTACTTTATCTAATATTTGCAATACAAAAAAGGCATGAGTATAGTAAGAAATAACTTAAATTTTACAACTGTAACAATTTATGATCATTATTTCAAGCAGGTATGGGCAACCTTTGACATGTTGTGGGCCGCGTTTAAAAGTAAAGCATATTAAAGTAGTGTTGATAATTTTTAGCGATAGATATCAGATATGAAATAATAGGACAATGTTATTATAATACAATTTATTAAAATAACAAATGTTACGGTTTATTTTTCATTTAGAACATATTTTGGCTTATTGTATATTTATTTATTTATTAAAATAACCCTGCCATATTTGATAGAAGGGACGCCTATGGCCATTGATGAAGGTTATGTGGAAACACATATTTAAGGTATCGTATTCATTTTAAAGTTTTAAAATCGTTTTAAATAAATATATTTCAGCGTACGTTTACATCGACCTTGATTTTGTTTATATCTAAGAATCGCTTTTTGTGGCGACCAGGTGTACATATCGCGAGTGCAAAACATCCCCCCGTTCGTCTTACTCGCCCCGGTCCGATACAATATATCTATATTGATGGCATTTGAAAGTTAACTCCGTAAGAGGTTGGACGTTGAAATTGACTTCGATTTTTTTGATCAAATGTGGGTCTCATTAGTGAGATAATTCACCTTTAATTTGTAAATCTGCTTAAGAGCCCGTTACCATCCACAGGGCTTCTCGTATACTGGGTTTCTAATAACGACATGCACGTCTAAGTACCGGTGATAGATACGTCCATTCCTTCAGATTTGTTCCGGATTCCTGTAGTGGATTCTGAACTCCTCCAGGAATTCGTACCACGAGGATAGGAGCGTTAAGTAGCGTCTTAAATATCTCTGTCTTTTTTTGTTTTACCACGACTCGAGCAAAAAAAGAAATTAAGAGAATTGATATTCGTGGGATATGTTAATTAACATACTTGTATAATGTGATTATTTAAAATTAAGAGAATTTGATATTCGTGGGTTATGTTGGTTAACATTCTAGTGTAATGTGTTTTATTTAAAATCAAGGGAATTTGATATTGGTGGGATATGTTAGTTTAATATTCTAAATTTAAGTAAATTTATGCAAATAAGCGAAATTGTTATTGGAGGTATACATATAAGCGCCGTCTGTAACCTCTCTCTCTCTCTCTCTATATATATATATATATATATATATATATATGTATATATATCGGGGAGGCTCAAATAGTCATAGTATATTACTCAATATTCTTAAACACCTGATAACCTCTGAGTTATTCTTTTTTTTGTTGTTTTAATTCGTTGACTGTATCTACAACTCGCTCAAAAATAAATTTTGAAGTTGATAATTACACACACTGGGTTTGAATTAACATACCCGACGTTACGGCGGGAAAACAGGGCAACTCAAGGACCAATAGAGCTACAGCCTTGAGAAAATAGAAATAATACCAGCCATAATTTTGCTCTTGGCGCCCTTTCGTTTTTTTACATCTTAGCTCAAGCCTGAGCTTGCGAACCCCGACCTCCGCAACAGTAGCTGGCATCTTTCTGTTGTTGCCCAAATTTACCCATGCGCCTCCGAGCGGTCGTTCGCGACCCGCAACAATTTGCTTGTGTGCAATCAGCACGTAGCACAAAATGAAATTAAAGAAATAGATGCAACATTATAATTAAATCGTTAAATTTGGAATTGTTACAAACTACGAAAGTTAAATAGCGACACCGAAATCAATGAGACACTTGAGCTTGAATCTGGGAAACTAATCCGTCGATGTTTGGATTAATTCCACTGATACAAAGACGTAAAGAATTTTACAAATTATCGTCAGTTAGCCTTGTACAATATTTTGATTTATTAATTTTCATCATTGAAAAGAACTGTTCGCATTTGTAAGTACTGCCAAACGTACAAATCAATCTTCTTGCGAATTTTCTAAGCTGCGGAAAATGGTCTTCTTCGAGGTATTTTTGTAGAAAACGCAAACTCCACGTCTTCAAATTTAGATTTTAGGAGTGAGTTTTCTTGCATCTCAATCAACTCCATTTGCAAGTGTATTGGAACATTTTGTACATTACCTTCTGTTGGAGTAGCAAATAAATGGAAACAGTCTCCCATGTTTTTGAAACCGCTAAATCTGTTCGAAAATTGCTCCGACAGTAACTTGAGTTCTTCAGCATATTGAGCCTAAGCAATATTTTCATACGCAGAGAGCGTGGTGAAATGGTAACTGTTACCAAACAACATATGTGCCTCCCATAAGCGGATTTTGTTCTGAAACGCTTTCAAATGGCTGTACAACTCATTTACTAACTGGTCCTTGTTTTTAAAGTTTCAAATTTAAATCATTCAAAGAGCCTGTAAGGTCGACCAGAAATGCTAAGTCACATATCCATTTTGGGTCACTCAATTCAGATAGTGGTTTATCTTTTATTTGCATAAAGTCTGCTATCTCATTTCTAAGCTCGTAAAACCGTTTCAGCATTTTCCCTTTGCTTAACCATCTGAGTTCACAATAATATGTTACGTCGTCATATTTGGCTGGTATTTCATCCAAAAACGCCTTGAACTGACGATGGTTAAGCCCTCCGGATCGAATAAAATTGACGGTTTTTACTACCACACTCATAACATTCTGGAGTCGAATGGACTTAGAATACAAGTTCTGTTGGTGGATAATGCAATGAAGGACTATCAAATCATCTTTTTGCACATTTAATTCAATTGCTTTTCCCTTCAAAATTCAAATGAAACCTTTACGTAAGCCGACCATAGAAAGTGCACTATCTGTGCATACTCCAACTAATTTTGACCATGGCAAGCCAAAACTTGTGAATACCTTTTGAACTTCATTAAAAATGTCCTCTCTTGTAGTGGTTCCTTTTAGCGGCTGTAAAGTAAGCAATTCCTCAGTAACAGTGAACTCTTTATCAACACCAGCTGAGCTGTGTCAGACAAATCGGTGCACTCGTCTAATGCTATGAAAAAAGATTCAAAACCAGCCATACGGTCAGTCAATGTTGTTTTTATATCATTAACCATCATTTCTATACGTCGGACAACAGTTTGTCTTAACAAACTAATTTTTTCAAATTCATTTTTCTTTTCAGGACACAAAACACTGCAAACTTCTAACATACACTCCTTGATAAATTCTCCTTCGGCAAATAGTTTTAATGACTTTGCCAATTTTAAACTAACTATAAAACTAGCTTTCACAACATTATCAAGTTGTGTTCTTTGTTTATGAAACATTTGCTGCTGTTTTTTCCAAATTTGCGGTGAGGTTCTGGATTTTGTCTTTTCTTATTTGTCCTGTCAGTGAGTGAAGTGATGCTTAGTTGAGTAATGCCTCTTTATATTGAATTCTTTCATCACTGAAATGGATTCATTACACAACAAACAAATAGGTTTACCATTATGCAAGATAAAAAAGAACTCTTCAATCCATTTTTCTTGAAACTGGCGACCCTCTGCATCTACTTTTCGTTTCTTTCCGCTAGACATCATTTTCGTTTGCTTTTTGTTCGATGAATTTAATAACAAAATATAGGTAATTAGTAAGCATTCAAGATGCACACAAAGTCACAAAGCAAATTGACGGCACAAGCAGTTCGCTAGGATATCGCTTATCGAAGTTATCACCTCGGTAGCTCAAATAGAACTGAACTTCGGGCCATCCACCCACTTATATAGACAAAATGAAGGAATGATCTAGAATCGGCTAGTGTACAATAATTGAGAAGCAATAATCTTTTGTTGCGCCGCCAGTGAGGCGGCAAACATCAAAGGCTTTGATGTTTGCCGCTCGATGTCGCTCGCTTGATTCCGTGAGTATGAGTAAGTAGTGTAACATTTTTTTTAATTGGGTTTTTCAAATTATTCGCGGGCCGGATCAAATCTTACAGCGGGCCATATCTGATCTTATAAACTATTCCATGATTTTCAAATTCATTATGTTGGTGAGGAAATCGAATCACTATCACTATCATCTTCTCCAATAGATATTAAGAATTTGTCTATAACTTCGTTGATAATTTCATCGAGACTATTCATACGTATTTCTTCTTTGATAACATAATTTATGCAGCTTCGAAAAGTGGTTGAGGTTACATTATTGATAGCATCATGTAAAAGTTGCATAGTTTCGTTTAATTTAAAGCTTTATTTTTCACAGCAAACCTCATTTTTTATTTGTGCAAGTTCAATCAGATACAGCTTGCAGTTGTATGGAGGCAAACAGTAAAGAAGAATAGTTTTCGTTTTCCGATTTTTTCATTTCATCAATTACATATAAATTGTATTTACTTTTGACCATTTTTACCAAATTCAACAGTTCTGCTCTGAACATATCGTCTTCATATTTTATGTCTTTATTTTGTAACCAATTTGGTATGTCCACTTTTTTCCACAATATCGACAGTGTCTTTTCAATCTTACAGCTATGATACGATGCATTATCCATAACTACGACAGCGTTATTTGGTAAATAAGGTAATATCTTAGTGAACCTGTCCTTAAACACTGGCGTTCATTTCCTCATGATAGTCAGATGTTTTCTTCCCGTCAAACACTAACAAACCATTTGAATTGCCAACCATAAAGGTCTATGACTTAAATCAGTTTATTCTAGGACTTATATAATGAAATCTCTTTTAGATATTGGCGTCGCCATCTTATGATATCATCTTTTTCGGTAAGAATACTGTTTTTGCTTCGTTTGAGGTATCTACAATATATAACAGAATTATATTATATTTAGATATGTTAATATACTGCAAATATTCTTACTTCCAATTCAGTTGCTTTACTAATCATTATAATGTTGAGCGACTTCTATTTGGTAGTTCACTATTGTTATTTATGTAAGTCAAATCTTTATTCAATGTTGTGCTCATTTTTGTTTTCTCTATACTCATATGCTCAATACAAATTTTCCAATTACCATTTTTTATAGCTTTTAATAAAAGTTTTTCCATTTCTTTAAATTTAAATGTATTAAATGCCATTTGAATGTCACTTCATTTTTTATTTTTGCCTATGTCAATACTATTGGATTTAGGTCGTAATTAGTGCTGGGCGAATCGAATCCAAAAACACTCGGTAAGGAAAATCGAGTTATAAATCGATTCTCCTGGAATGATCGAATCCGAATCCAGGATCGTTTCACAGCTCGGACTCGGAGAACCGATCCAAATCGGTTTTCACGCTGAATTCGAATCCAGAGATACATATATACTGCATTGAAACTATGATGACTTGAGGTGTATAGAGCGCATTGTATTCGGCGGAACTTATGTATTTACATAAAATACATACTTATGAATGAACTATTTGATTTTTGGTCAAAAAGGTGTTTTACGCATTAACAGATGTTTCAAAATTGATTTCTACGGATCGGAAGGTTTACAACTTATTGCGGATATCGAAAATACAAAACTAAAATAAATTGGTAGTAGATATACTAAATACTAATTTAGAATACGGATAATATTTAAACAAATATTTTTCTTTATGATCACCTATAATAGGGATATACGAGGGCCATTCAAATATAAATGAGAAATAACTTTTACTATCTACATAAAACGAGTGGTACCTAGTAAATAAAATTTTAGTTAAAATGAACAATAACCATACTTTATAGAAGTGGTACGCAGTTTTGTTTATTTCATTGCAATCATTGCCTTACAGTACTTTCAAAAACATAAAGACAACCAATAAAAAAAGAACACAAAAAGTCCCATTTTCTAAAAATGAAATAAATGAATTCAAATATATCGATTTCCGATAGATGTACAAAAAAGTTTTTAACAAGTTTTCTAAATATATCAAGTTATCTGTGCAAGTCAATCCTGTAGATATTTCCAGTTTTCTTTAATTTATTAAATTAAAAATACGACCGTGAAGATCACATGGAGCTGACTGTATTTGCTACAGTGGCTTGAAACTAAAATCTTAAAAAAATATTTATGGCAAAAAAATCGAGTAAGCACTTTTTCTATCATTCTCATTATGTTTTGCAATTAATAAGAATTTCGATTGTCTTTAGTTATGTTACTTTTTGTACACACTGTATACAAAAATGTATTATTCAAAAACAAAAGAAAATAATCTTAGATTCTAAAAACGAGATTCATGTCAAGAACAAGCATCCAGTTCTTCCGTTTAGGACCAGTTTGTCCAAGAAGACGAGTATGTTACTTGCCGTTTGTGCCAACAAAAATACAAATATTGGGTCTGGGAAAAAGTTCGTGGCGTTTTTCCCGATAGATGGCATTGGTTGCCGATAACTAAAGAACAACAAGTCACAGCGACACCACCGATGGCTCGTTTTTTAGATGACCTTCCGAACGTTAGTTTGAGCGTAGAAATATTGTAATCGGTGCAGTGGTTGGAAAGTTATTCGCACTTGAAAATGGAGAAGAATAATGAGAAATTTCGCTATATTCTGCAATATTATTATGATAAGGGGAAGAACGCTGCGCAGGCTTGTGATAAAATTTGTGCTGTGTACGGTGAAGGTACTTTATCGAAATCTGTTGCGCGGAAATGGTTCGCTCGCTTTCGTTCTGGAAATTTCAATGTGAAAGATGAGTCACGCTCCGGTCGTCCAATCACTGAAAAATCTGATGAAATTCTTGAAAAAGTCCAACAAGATAAGCATATCAGCAGTGTCGATATTGGCATGGAGCTAGGCATTGACCACAAAACTGTTTTGAACCATTTACACAAAGCTGGTTACAAAAAAAAGCTTGACGTATGGGTTCCTCATGAGTTGAGCGTGAAAAACATGATGGACCGAATTAACATCTGCGATGCGCTGCTGAAACGGAATGAAATCGAGCCGTTTCTGAAACGTTTAATAACCGGAGATGAAAAATGGATTACGTACGATAATCGGAAGCGTAAAAGATCGTGGATAAAGGATGGTGAGCCGTCACAAGCGTTCGCTAAGCCAACATTGACGCCAAAAAAAGTGATGCTGTGTGTATGATGGGACTGGAGGGGAATCGTCCACTACGGGCTACTTCCAACTGGTCAGACGATTGATTCTCTACTCTACTGTGCACAACTAGAGAGATTACGCCAAGCGATTGAAAGAAAACGGCCCGAATTGATTAATAGGAAAGGTGTTGTCTTCCATCATGACAACGCCCGACCACACACTTCTTTGATGACCCGTCAAAAATTGAGAGAGTTTGGTTGGGAAGTTTTGATGCACCCACCTTACAGTCCGGATATAGCACCCTCTGACTATCATCTGTTTCGATCTCTGCAGAACTCTCTCAATGGAATTAAGTTGGTTTCAAAAGAAGCCTGTGAAAACTACTTGATTCAGTTTTTCGACCAGAAACCACAGAAGTTTTTCACCGATGGGATCATGGATCTACCAAAAAAATGGCGAAACATTGTCGATAATAATGGAGCATATTCGGTTTAAATGAATTCGTCCACGCGCCATGCGGAGACCAGTTGAATTTTACTGAAAAAACGCCACGAACTTTTTCCCAGACCCAATATTTTAGCAATACCACCAATATGGGCAGGCATCTAACACGAAAACACGCTAATGATATTCATGCACCTTCAACGTCGGAAGCGACGGATACAGGATTAACAACGACCCCAGGATTAACAGCCATTCTCCATGGTAGTTTTTGCAGCAAAATGCAGTCAAAATATAGCCTACCAAGTAGGGGATGTTTAAGTAGTACTATATTACCCGACATGTATAGAGCAACTTACGACCAGTTTAAACTATTAATTGCAGGATCAAACCATATTGCAATTACTACCGATGTATTGATATCTGAAAACACAAAATCTTACTTGACGGTTACAGCGCATTTTCTTCATCATTACACGTTATTTGCATTGCATGTTAAATACTAGACAAATCTTGGAGTAGCATACCCGAAGAAATCTGGCTATTGTTCTAACGGAAATTTTTAACGAGTGGGACATCAGTGAAAAATTAGTGGCAACAGTAACAGATAATGGTGCAAACATTAAGAATGCAGTGAATGAATATTTAAAAAAGGTACATTTATCGTGTGTGGCACATACATTAAATTTAGTTATAAAGGAATCGTTAACAAGTAATAGCGATTTAGTAGAGATAATTAAAAAGTGTCGTAGCATAGTAACATATTTTAAGCATAGTGTACTGGAATCAGATAAATTGCGACTATTACAGACGCAACGCAATGTACCACTCCATCGTTTAAAACAAGATGTACCAACACTGTAGAATTCCACAGTTATAATGATAACCCGGTTAATAGTATTAAAAACTATTTTAGCAGAAGTTGTAACTGATCTTAGCAGAGCAGCTGACCCACTAAATGAAATGGAATGGACTGTATTAATGGATTTTTCACCACTACTAAATCCGTTAAAAGAGGTTACGGAGCAACTACCCGGTGAAAGCTTCCCCACTTTGTCGATGGCAATTCCTTTAATTAAAAGCGTAGTATATACGGTAACACAACAATTACCAACAACGTCAGCTGGTGTACTCCTTCAAAGCAAACTGCTAAGCACAATAGAAAGAAGATTAGTAGTCTTCGAACAAAATAAACTTGCTGCAATTACAACCTTTTTAGATCCCAGATTTAAAAATGTGGCATTTGACGATTCGTCCAAAGTTGAACAATGGATAAAAGATGTAATAGAAAGCAATACTTCTATGGCAACTGTTACCGATACCGAAGAACACAGTGTGAGCCACCCATCAATTTGGCAATATTTTGATAGCAAACTTTTAGAAAAATCTCAATATCGTGCTGCAACTTCTTCTGAAAGCATAATTAAAAACTATTTAGACCTTCCACACTTACAGAGATGTAAAAACCCTTGTGATTTTTGGAGAGACCACGCGTTATTACTGCCAGAATTAAATGCACTCCAAGAAAAATATTTATGTATTCCAGCAATGTCGGTTCCAGCAGAAAGGATTTTTTCAAAAGCAGGCCAAATCTGCAACGGACGACGAAATTGTTTATCAGCCACAAACTTAGATAAGATAATTTTCTTAAATACGAATTTGGATGCCTGTTCTTGACACGAATCTCGTTTTTAGAATCTAAGATCATTTTCTTTTGTTTTTGAATAATTTTTGTATACAGTGTGTACAAAAAGTAACATAACTAAAGACGATCGAAATTCTTATTAATTGCGAAACCTAATGAGTAGCAAATGCAGTGCGCTCCATGCGATCTTCACGGTTGTATTTATAATTTAATAGTTAAAGAAAATTGCAAATATCTACAGGATTGACTTGCACAGATAACTTGATATATTTAAAAAACTTATTAAAAACTTTTTTGTATATCTATCAGAAATCGATATATTAGCAAGTTACATTAGTTTTTGTATACACTGTATAATTGTCTATATTGTATCTATGGATATATTTGAATTCATTTATTTCATTTTTAGTAAATGGGACTTTTTGTGTTCTTTTTACGAATGAATAAATGGAAATTTTATATATATTTTTATTGGTTGTCTTTATGTTTTTGAAAGTACTGTAAGGCAATGATTGCAATGAAATAAATAAAACTGCGTACCACTTCTATAAAGTATGGTTATTGTTCATTTTAACGTACAATTTTATTTACTAGGGCCACTCATTGTTTTATGTAGATAGTAAAAGTTATTTCTCATTTATATTTGAATGGCCCTCGTATATCCCTATTATAGGTGATCATAAAGAAAAATATTTGTTTAAATATTATCCGTATTCTAAATTAGTATTTAGTATATCTACTACCAATTTATTTTAGTTTTATATTTTCGATATCCGCAATAAGTTGTAAACCTTCCGATCCGTAGAAATCAATTTTGAAACATCTGTTAATGCGTAAAACACCTTTTTGACCAAAAATCAAATAGTTCATTCATAAGTATGTATTTTATGTAAATACATAAGTTCCGCCGAATACAATGCGCTCTATACACCTCAAGTCATCATAGTTTCAATGCAGTATATATGTATCTCTGGATTCGAATTCAGCGTGAAAACCGATTTGGATCGGTTCTCCGAGTCCGAGCTGTGAAACAATCCTGGATTCGGATTCGATCATTCCAGGAGAATCGATTTATAACTCCATTTTCCTTACCGAGTCTTTTTGGATTCGATTCGCCCAGCACTAGTCGTAATGGTAATGGTTCGTAATATAATATTATTGTTAGTTTTGCCATATCATCGATCACATATAAATTGTATTGTTCTTTATTAATTTTTATTAAATTCTAAAGTTCATATCGAACTATATCTTTCTTGAATTCGATCTGCTTAGCTTGCAACCATCATTACATTACTTTATTTTTAGATACTGTTGTAAGAATTTTTATTTTTCAGTTTATGGCATGATCAGCGTTGCCAACCCAACCGATTTTTAGATCTACCGATCTACCGAATTTTAACAGATCAAAGATAATAATTTAATGATAAAAATTTAATATTAGTTGAAAGGAATTTGTATACATTTCATGGTTATCAGAACCATATAAACATAATTGATTGTGTGGAATAAACGCTGAAAGTGCTAACGTAGCGCTTTTAACATTTTGATTGCCCACTCGTCAATTATGCATACGTTTACGTACTGATAACTGAATATAGGGGAATAGGAAACGACCGTCTTAGGCAACAGCATGCTTGAATGAGCCGCTTTATATTAAAGCAAACAATAAAATTTTATGTTGTTTTCTTCGTATAGAATAGATCCCAATTGGGTCACAAAAGTAAATATAAGTTCCCCTTTGTGTGAGCAAGTTATTGTTACACTCTCTATATATAATAATTTCTTATATCGTTTTTAAGATTAATTTATTTAATTTAAAATACAATTCGATCTTGAATTCCTAAATTATTATACTGTCATTATTTGTCCGGTCCTCGTATATATATTCAGATGCAGAGTCCTTTTGTGTTAGTCACGTACAAATGGTCAAGGCTGCAATAAACACCGAAATCAGGTACCAAAGACTGTACTTGAAATGACCATCTTTTTACTGAATTCGATATCAATTTAGTTATATTGATTTCTAAATGCAATTCGCGATTCAAATACCAATCCCAATTTGGTATTTCTTTTACACAGAATACACGTCTACTATTCTGTGTAGATAATTTGCTTAATGCTTATATTGAAATTAAGATCACAATTTTAATATAAGCTAATTTTTCCTTGTTGTTTGCTATTGGTTAATTCAAACATGACCAATACCCCCTCAGTTATGGGGTCGGTTCCTTATAAAGCCATAGCCGTAAGAGAACAACTCTCTTCGCTTTTCTATCATCATACAGACGACACGCGTCTTTCACGTGTTTGTGCCGCGAACCTTTATTCGCGCTTCTTGTGACTTCGTATTTAATTTCGCGTTCGCGAAAAATACAGCTTCCTGATCCAGGATATATACATATACGCAAACACGCAAGTACAAGTATTTTAATCTAACTCTTTGTATATTTTATTAAACAGCTAAATATAGTTAGACTTATCTTTTATTACAGCTTTGCTATTACGTTCATTATATTTTATTTGTTGCTCTCGTTCTTGTTAACTATTTCTATTTAACACATTCAAGCTTTAAGAATTAATTTAACTTGTGAATAAAATTTTAAAGGCATTCCTGTCGTTTTATTCCACTAATAATCTTTCTTTCAGCTTAGCACACGTCCTGGACTTTTGATGCTCATTGTACACAACTATTAATTATTAACTCCTTACATTAACATTGAATTAACCTTCATATATTCATTCGTTCATTTTACATTCTTTCCTTTGGTTATTTGCATTTATTACAGTGCTTTAGCTAGCCAAATACGCACTCGTAATAAATTGACTAACCAACACGTGCAAATAAATATTCTCTATTAAATAATATCCCTATTATTATTTATTAAAACGAAGGAGGTAATAAATTGTCGCAATCATCCAAACACATTCTCATTTTTTTCTCGTTAATTAAAAAGGAGGAGGTAATATTATGATTATTCTGTATTTATGCCTTTGTTGTTGTTCATAAATAATACTGTAATAATATTATAGTCGCAGTTTTGTTGAAACTTAGAACAGTTTCGTTTAATTTGTGCTTCGATCGTTACGTCTATTCATTGCAATTTCAGTCGGAATTAAATATGTTTGGTTCATCAGATGATATCGGCAATGAAGGAACAAGTGCAGGAATTAAGAGAATAAAATATAGTCAAATTTATAAAACAGAATGGGAACAGTTAAGTGATTATAGTGGGTGGCTTTCCAAAAGTAATAAAGGTCATACTTATGCATATTGTCAATGCTGCAAAAAAGATATTAAAATTACTTCGGGAAAAGACGCGTTAAATAAACATAAAAATTCAAAATTTCATCGCGGAACAAGTAAATCATTATTATCTCTACGTAAAGTATCTACGATGTTTGAAAGTGCTAGTGGTCATGCGCATTTGAAAATGGAAATTCAAGAAGGTACGTAATTAAATTTTCGAAAAATCCTATTATGTACTATCTATTTTTAAATTATTTTAACCGAAATTCGTTTAAGTGCATTTATCGCAGAACACAATTTGTCCTTTGTGACAATGGATCATGTTCCACAACTAATTAAGAAAATCTGCCCAGATTCAAAAATTGCTGCGGGAATCACTTGTGGACGTACAAAAACTACCGCAATCATAAAAAATGTTATTGGACAACAACAGTTCTTTGAAATTTGTAGTAAATTAAGGTCGGGAAAATTTTCAATTATCGTTGATGAATTAACTGATCGTAGCACAAAAAAACATTTATGTTTAGTTGTAAGATATTGTGACGTAAATAGCGGGGGAATAAAAGATACTTTTTTAACTTTAATTAAACTAATAAATGCAGATGCCTCTACACTCTATAATCAAGTAATAAATTTTTTTAAGAAGTACACTATACCCTATAGAGATAACTTAATTGGCGTCGCATCGGATGGGGCGCATGTTATGATGGGTGATCGACATTCTTTAAAAGCGTTATTAATTAAAGATATTCCTTCTTTATTTATAATGAATTGCATATATCACTCATTTCATCTCTGCGCGTCATATGCTTGCAAAAAGTTGCCCCGATTTGTAGAGGATATCACGAGAGATGTATATAATTATTTTGGGTCAAGCCCCAAGCGAGTTGAAGAGTTTTCGGAATTCCAGCAATTTTGTAATTTAAAAATTCATAAAATTCTTCATCCCTGTCAGACTAGATGGCTCTCAGTACATCCAGTAGTTGCACGCATTCTTGAGCAATATGAAGCGTTAATATTATTTTTTACCAATCAAGTAACCAACAATGATATTTTAGCAGCAGAAAACATACTTAACAAATTAAAAGATCCAGTAACAAAATTGTTCTTACAATTTCTAGATTTCGCTTTACCACTCAATACTTTAAATAGAGAAATGCAATCAGAGAAACCCAAGTTACATACTATATATAGACGAGTATGTCAAATACTTAAAACGTTTTTTGATTGTTTTTTTGATGCGAATTACTTAAAAAGCACCTATATTGACAAAGTGGACTTCAGTAATCCTAAATACTTTTTAAATATCGAAGATATTTATCACGGTGCATTAGCGGCAAAATCTTTAATTGCACACTCCTATACAAAGGAACAAATGCACTTATTTAAGATTCGATGTTTGGAGTTCTACGTGGAAAGCTGTAAGCAAATTATTAACAGATCCTTTAACTAATAATATATTTCAGAAATTAGAATTTATGAATTCAGAAACAATCCAGGCGGGTAATTTTATGCAATCAATAGTAAACGTAGCGATTCATTTTCCGCATTTAGTAAAAGATGATGAACTCCAAGCATTGGATAATGAGTGGAGAACTTTAAAAAATGTTAGCGAACTTGAAAGTTTTGACAATGACCTTGAAGCGTTTTGGTACAGAGACAAAAATTTAAAATACGGAGACGGGTCGTATATGTTTCCCGTATTAGGAAATTTTATTTCTAATTTGTTATGCCTTCCTCATTCATCTGCGAATGTGGAGAGAATCTTTTCAACAGTAAATCTAATTAAAACTAATGAGTGAAATCGTTTAAGCACAAAATCATTAACTGGATTACTACACATTAAAGCATATGTAGGTAAAAATGTATGCTAACACATGGATCAATAAGTCCCGAGACTAACCCATAGATGGCGCTCGTAGTAAACCAGTAACCACGTCTTTCTAGAGTACTAACTTTTGCTTGAAACGTGTCAAAATTTTAAGTCGATCGGAGCAGAAACAGCTGAGTTATCGAGGTTGGAGTAAAGTCGTTTTGTAGTTTGTTTAAACAATGGAAAAAACCGAGTTTCGTGTTCTGATAAAACATTGTTTTTTAATGGGTAAAAACACCACGCAAGCAAAACAATGGATTGAAAAATGTTACCCGGACTCTTGTCCATCAAAAGCAACGATTTGTCGGTGGTTTGCCGAGTTTAAACGTGGTCGTACCGACACAAATGACGCGGAACGCTCGGGTAGACCTGTGGAAGCCGTTACACCGGAAAATGTGAGTGAAGTGACAAAAATTATAATGAAAGATCGTAAAGTGAAGCTCCGTGAGATTGCTGAGATGACACAGATATCATATGGAAGTGTATTTACTATCCTTCATGAAAAATTGAGCATGAAAAAGGTTTTTTCCAAGTGGGTGCCGCGATTGCTCTCGATGGAACAAAAACAGCAACGAGTCGATGATTCAGAAAGCTGTTTATAGCTATTTACTCGCAACAAAAAAGATTTCTTGCGTCGTTACGTGACCATGGACGAAACATGGCACTACACTCCAGAGTCGAAGCGGCAGTCATCTGAGTGGCGCACAGCTGGCGAAAGCCGTCCGAAACGTCCGAAAACGCAGCAGTCAGCTGGCAAAGTCCTGGCGTCAGTTTTTTGGGATACACATGGCGTGATTTTCATTGACTACCTCGAAAAAGGTAAATCGATCAACAGTGATTATTATATTGACTTACTGGTGCTTTTGAAGGAGGAAATCGCAAAAAAACGACCGCACATGCAGAGAAAAAAAATCCTTTTTCACCAAGACAATGTACCCTGCCACAAGTCGATGAAAACAATGGCAAAATTGAACGAATTGGGTTTTGATCTGCTTCCCCACCCCCCATATTCGCCAGATTTAGCCCCCAGTGACTACTGGCTCTTTGCTGATCTTAAAAAAATGCTCCAGGGAAAAAGATTTGGCTCAAATGAGGAGGTCATCGCTGAAACTGAAGCTTATTTTGAAGCGAAAGATAAATTTTTTTATAAACATGGTATTGAAAAATTGGAAAAGCGTTGGAACCATTGTATCACCCTAAAAGGTGATTATGTTGATGAATAAAAAAAAAATTTTGCAAAAAAAATGTTGTTCTCATTGTTAGTCTCGGGACTTATTGATCCATGTGTTATAACTTTAATGTAGATAGGACATTATTTAAAAAAATGGCTAAAGAAAATTAGTATCCAAGTGAAAATAGTAGTAGTGAAGATGAGTGAGTAGTTATCATTTAGTTTATCTTCTTTATTTTATAGGTATTCTTATTTATTTTTTTAGTTATAATTAAGAATGTGTTTTTTTTTGTTTGGTTTAATGTTATTTATTCAATTTATCTGCCAAACATCTGTCGAATTTTAACGTCAATCTACCGAATTTTAGCGACATCTACCGAATTTTAACTAGTCAATCTACCGAATTTCAGATACGACAGGTTGGCATCGCTGGGCATGATGCATTAACCATGATAATAACTGCATTGTCGGGTAGTTTTGGTAACAACACTCCAGTTTTCTTGCCTTCAAAAAGCAACAACCGTCCATCAACAAAGCCTTGTTTAGACCCAACGTACCTCATGGATTTCTTAATCCTGTAGACAGCCCTTGAATGAATATTTAACGCCGATTTTCAATACTATTGTTATGCATTTTTTTTTGTTTCGTCTAAGTAATAAATTAGTCAACCTCCCATCAATGTTTTTTTCCAAAGTAGGTATTTCGTTCTTGTAGAAGAGAGCATTGCCTATTTACCGCACAGACTGTTAAACTACTTTTTCATATGTGGCAATAGTACTATATGCAATACCTGTGCCAGTCTTATCATACTCCTTTATGGTCCAATATATTGTCCATTTTCCAGCTCCCAAAAACAGAAAATTATAACTTTTTCAGCTATATTTAGCTGACGAATATGATCTTGAACTTGTTAGTACAGTATCCATGTTAAGAACAATAATTAACAAAAACCGATAAGCTGTCACGTCTTTGTCAAATATGGTCGATAGTTATTTCCCAAGCCCGTATCTCTTACTCGGGAAGGATCCTATGAGCTACTTCTAGGGCGCTAACTAGCTCCTATTTCGGGGAGCTGGAGAGGGTTCTCTGTATAAAATGACATTAAAGGGCGCCACCGTATTGAATTCCCTAGAAGTCAATCGTTAATACTGCGGCGAAGGGTCAAAAAAATACGTTCAGGTCACATAACACACAATCAATGTTTGAGAAAAGTAAAAAAAAATGAGGCAACGAATACACTATTTAAAATATCAAAGTAAAAGATAAACCACTGATTTGTTAATAGGACAAAAAGCATTACAAAACTTTTAGTGTTGATGTGGTTATATAGGTTTAGTGGAAAATAACAGTGGAACAATTAATAACTTAGTAGTATATATATTGTTTCTTATGTGGAAACAAAAAAAATAAACATTAAATATTATTTCTCTATAAAGTTTTTTGGTTCTTTACACTAAAAAATATATATGTATATATATTTAAGGTGATAACTTTGTTTGAACTGATCCGCATATGAGTAGATCCAATTTTTGTATAACTAAGACTCATTTATCTCCTACGTTCAAGAGTTGTAATCAATTTGGCTTACATATTCATTTACATGCCTCAAAATTAAGATGATGACGACAAAATCAAAGAGTCTAAGAAAACAAAAGCGAAAGATGCAAAAATTTTTTAACTATATATTAATATTTTTAAAATCTTAGCTCTGTAACGTAGAGAGCCAAACTTCAACAACTTATTAAGATGGTGATTTAATGATTTAAAATGATGATATAAAAAAAACTATGTGATCGTAAAATCATATTCGGTTTGTTTTTCTATATATCCTTATCGCAACCGAAGTAATTTTGGGAATTAGTATTTATTTAATCCAACCAACGCTGAAAGAAAATTGTTTCCTCCAATGGAAATAATTCACATCACCAGAAACATTTTAATTAGAACATGATCTTAACCTTTTAACAACATTTTTAACAAGAAGTTTTACTAGTGTCATCACATAGTTTATATCGTACTAATCATAAGAAGGGGGAGGGGGATAATAACGATTTATGAGATCATTTATTAAAATGCAACTAATTATAAAATGACCTAAAATAACTTGGAACACAAATCCGACGATATTTAAGTGACTGAAATTAATTAATTTCTGTAACAATTAAGAAAACAAAATCTTAATAACAATAATAACCAAGATGAAACTATGAAACCCTAGATGGCGTTAGAATAATCTTGAGGGGATAATTAAAAATACCAGACTTGATTTTTAAAATGAATTCAAAACAGCTTATAATTCAAAAGAAAATTAGGCAGGTAAACAAATGAAAGCAATACTTTACAAGTTATGAAAAATCCAATAGAAAGGGATAAGTAAATAAAACGCTAAATTAATTCCAAAATAGTAACTAAAAATAAAATTGACAAATTATGTAAGGATAATCTTCTAAATTAAGGAGATGTAAACAATACAGGGTCCAGATGAATTAAATCAATTAAATAGTCAGTTATAAAATGAGAAATTAAACTGAAAAATGGTTAACGATTTGAAAATTATCTAATTATAAAATTCGTAAAAATGTTAACACGTTCATATACAGTGATATACAGTAAAATATGAACAAAGTAAAAAAATGTACTAAAAATGAAAATGAACCAATAGCAAAACACATTTGATATTTGATTATAGGTACATAAAATGTGCTATGTATTGCACATTTTGTCTATATAAACCTGTCTGCGGGACAACCAATCACAGATAATTTGAAACCCTTCTCTTAGGTTAAAAGTGGACTATAATCGTTTAAAACTAAGTTTTTAAAGGTAAATTTTGATGGAGACTGGATGATTAAATTAATAATTACCGTGAATTAGATGTCTATGAAAACGTATATTTCGGAAAACAGAAACTATGTGTTAAACGCCTATCCATCAATAACTAATGCCTGTTTAACCTCATACAAAAGTAATATACGACGGAAAAAGGTTCGTATACGCATCCAGGTACTTTCCGATAAGTGTTTAGTTTAAAACAAGAATAAAATTTAAATTATGTGGAACAAATCGACAGTGTATGTTTGGCTCTCGACGGTGTAAGTCTAGTACGAACTTTGTGTTCGTACGGATTTTACCGTGGTTCCAGGTGCGACACTGTGATTAATTATCTGCTGAGGATAACAACTTAGTTGTCAAAATACGTATGCAGAATACGAAAATTATTGTGAGAAGGGGTTATATTAGCCTCAATCGATTAAATTTTAAATTCGATTTTATTTAAGAAACATCGTGTCTGAATTTTTCTAATTTATGAAAATAAAATTGAACAGTGAAAATATGTAAATAATAGAAATTTATATGCTTTAATTTCTAAAAAAATAAACATATATTTATTTATACACATATACAGTAAACCTAAATTTTCAATATGGAATTATTTGATAACTTAAAATATTGCTAATGGTCTTATATTATAAATTTATTTAAAAATAATTAGGTTACAAGAAATAGAATTAAAAAAGTGCTCAAATATTTAAATAATCAATATTTGTTATCAAGTTAGACGCTTATCTAGGAGATGGCGTTCTTAAACAAATCGCCTTTCTCTCAAGGGTTACTGAACTCTTAATTGTTCGATTAGTTCAATGTGGTTTTAGCTTTTTGAGGCGTTTGTTTTTCGTTAAATCTTATACTGCAATAATAAAATAAACAATTTTAAAGTTTGAAACTTTCCTATTCTTGTCTCAAATAAGTTGGAGTAATTTAATTTCAATACATATATTTTTAATGACTTTTGCTCAACCAAATGCTGATGTAGACGTTCAGTTTTGATTTATTCGCCTTCTTTTGAAGTTTCTTTGCTATTTTTAACACCTACAAAATTACTTGCGTGTGTGATGATATACTTTGGTTTGTAGGGAGAAAATAATAAACTATGTTAGCTGCATATATTTGTTGTATGGGAGCTATTAAAATACGTGTTATTAGATTAATTCCACACAATTTTTTCTATCCATTCAATGTATTTAGAGACCCTTGTATAGATAGAAGGTACAGTAGGTAAGCCACAAGTGCGACCAAAAGATGTAACGCCAACGATATAATATTGTTGATCAATGAAAATTTGCAACGGTCCTCCGGAATCTCCCTATACGAAAGAAAAGTAGATTTTATTGTTCGTTTAGGATGCATTATGTAGCAAGAATATAAACAAAATGCTTTACATTTAATTCAAAAACAACAATTGTGTATAAAATCTAAAAAACATTTTTATATTCTGACTATTTGTTATAGTTTGCGGTGCTAAAGGACGATTTTGGTCAATTGCTTTGGGATATCGACAACTATAAAAAATAACTCGGATTAGTTAAGCCCAATTGTTGTGAATATATTAATCATAATAATACTATTAAAATACATATATGTGGCTTTCGTTATATACTCATGAAGTTACTTCAATATTACAAATTCTGATTTTTATAATGGGTGTTTTTTAAACTGCATGAGAATTATCGATATCGATAACTATGGTTTGACAGCTGATAATGTCAACATAATCGGTCTAGTGAGCAAGCAACTCGTGCAGTTAATGATCGTTTTCGCACTAATTTTACTCTTCTCGATTCAAAAAACATCAACAAGACAAAGAAACGTGCGTACCGAAGAGAATATTGCTGCAGTAGGTCGAAGTATTAAAGAAGACGCTGAAATGCCGATTCGTCATTGTTCTCAACTTGTTGGCCTTTGCCCTTCGATTACGTGGAAAATTTTACGTAAGGATCTCGTCTTACGTGCCTATAAAATACGGCTCGTGCAAGAATTGAAACCAAACGACCATCATTTGCGTCGCATTTTTGCTGATTGAGCTCATTTAAAACTAGCCAAAGATGAGCATTTAAATCAAACAATTGTGTTCAGTGAAGAAGCTCATTTCTGGTTAAATGGCTGTGTCAATAAGCAAAATTGCCGTATTTGAAGCGAAGACAATTTTCAAGCCGTTAACTAATTACCATTACATCCATTAAAATTAACTGTTTGGTGCGGTTTATACGCTGGCGGCATCATCGGCCCTTATTTCTTTCGAAATGAGGAAGGAGCTGTCGATACGCTGAATGGCGAGCACTATCGAGCCATGCTGACTGAATTTTTGTTTCCAAAAATTAATCAGCTAAACATCGACAACATTTGGTTCCAACAAGACGGCGCAACTTGCCATACAGCGCGCTTAGCAATCTCTTTATTGCAAAATCAATTTGGTTACAACTTTATTTCCAGAAGTGGTCCTGTTCACTGGCTCCACCGTTCGTGCAATTTAACGCCTCTAGATTACTTTCTATGGGGCTATGTTAAGTCATTGATTTATGCCGACAAATCGGTAACTCTTGAAGTATTGGAAGCCAATATTCAAGCCACCATTGACGCTATACGGAAAAAATATTGGAAAAAGTAGTCAAAAATTGGACCGATCGAATGGTCCATGTAAATCGTAGCTGCGGCGGACGTATACCGGAAATCATATTTAAAAAATAAAAGCCATGAAATTTGCTACCAGATTATAATCAAAAAAATTTCATTCCAACAATATTTCTGTCTTGTGTTATCATATAAAGTTCTCAAGCTCTTAAAAAAATACCCATTATATACCCGAAGTTTAGTATGAAACTTGGTTAAACAAATTATTTTTGTGCTCGTAATTTGGACAGAATATTTGTTTTTGCAAACTTCTCAACCGGTGGTGGAGTTTTGATTATTTTTCGTCGTAAGTTTTAATTAGTAGATACGCCTACTCTGCCTGATATTGCTCCCATTATTGATGTTATTATATGCAAAATGTATTTTTTATAATAATAAATTTTATGTTGTTCGTTCATGTAACCGTCCGCATATTGGCACAGACTGTAAATAGTGAGTGGGCTCTATTGATACCAGATTTTTATGAATTTAAGTGAAAGTAAAATCTCGAGAGAACTTAAAGATAGATTAAATATTAAGAACTAGGAGTCTGTCCAGGGATTTTATTCAATGATAAAAAGTTCCATCATACAAATAACGCGAGCTATTTAGAAATATTTACATATTGATAGGAAATATTAGCGCCAGAACATCCTAGCCCAAAGTTAGTTTAAAGTATAACAAAGTCTATTGACTAATAGAGAGAAAATCTCGGTTAATCATGTAAAATAAAATATTAACTTACGAAACCATATTAAAGTTACTTGGCCACTATGGTATCCAGTTATAACATAGTAATTAATTCAAATATAGAAATATTCACCTTAGTATTCACCGTCAAGTAGTTATCCAAATTGACTTGGTCATGTTATCGGTATTAGAAGAAATTTGAAAGTCTAATACAAGAAAAAGTACTAAAGTTAGTGAACATCTAAAAAATCTGCAAACAAATTAAGTCGTTGCAAGAGGTCAAAACGTGTCAAACCTACAGATTTGATAACAACGTAGATTTAGTTAATCCACTTATTTATTTTTCAACATGTATTCCTGTTGTCAATTAAAGTAAAGTAATTGCGATGCTTTGGAACAAGGTAAACAAGTAAACCTTCTTTGTGCGTTATTATATATAATACAACAAAAAAGTATTTGTTGTCTTTTATATTTTTATAAATTGTACTTGCTGTGTGCATATAGTGTGCGGTCACAAAAAATAAACTACTCACCAAATTCGATACTTTATACACAACAATCTAATATAAATAAACCATTACTTACACGATGTCTGTTTAAATTTTCATTTTCTTCTGTAAATTTTAATATTTGTGTTGCGAAAGAAAAGAAATTCGTATTTACTTCTATACTTTTTGTAGGTAATCGAAATATGTCTTACCGGACAAGTATCTTTTACTTCATTGCTTTTACTACCAGCACATATCATAGATTGTGGTTCGATACCACGAGGTAGTTCTCTTTCTAAATATTCATAGAATTTACTGCATGTTGTGTTATTGTATATAGTTAAGTTAATTTTTAAAAGATCTGGACTCGAAGGTTGATTAGAGCCTTGATCTCCCCAGCCTGCTGCACTTAAACTCGATGCATCATAATCGGTTCTGATTTGAAGACACGCAGGTTTTATGTTCCTAGTGAATCCAACATGTCTTTCTAAACGCAACAGACCTATATCGTTATATCTTTTAGGAGGTTTATGTTGTGGGTGTCTTATTCTTTCAGATATGTCGTAATCCTGGAAACCCACACTCGGATTTTCTACGTTTTTCGTTCCAAGACGAACTACTTTGACGTCACCTCTGAAAGTTTAATGAATTAAATTAATTTACTAAATTAATTTACGTATTATTTTACTAGATAAGCATGGGGTAATTATTCCTACATGCGAAGGCGGAAAAAACTATCAAGATCACACAATACAAACTTTTGCACTTCCACAATAATAAAAATAATAATTTTAGTACCCAACATAACTTACATAATTCTATTTATAGTACAAGTGTAGTAAGTACTCTAACTTAATATACATATGTTCAGGTAAAGCAGCAGAATAAAAGATTCATCCAAAAGCAAAAAAATATATAAACAAAACAAAAATAATATATAAATGTACTGAAATAATTAGCAGTGGTGCCCCTTAGGAAATTTAAGGAACAAAAAAGTATGTTACAATCTGGTACGTAGACTTCCGCGGTCGTGGTACATGCTATCTGCTTCTGGGCTTCCGAGCTGGAACCACGTCACTTGTATATCTACCGATGATTCGTACCCATTTGTATGAGACATCTTCAGGGCTGAGTTTCAGTGCAGTAGTTCAGCCCCATACAAATAGGTGCGAAACGTCGGCAGATATACAACATCTTCAGGGCTGAACTACTGCACTGAAACTCAGCCCTGAAGATGTCCCATACAAATGGGTACGAAACGTCGGCAGATATACAAGTGACGCGTTTCCAGCCCGGAAGCCCAGGAGCAGATAGCAAGTATGTTACAATTTTGCGGAACATTACATAAATCGGTAGTAGAAAGTACCAGCGTTTAAAGAATTAAATTAATTAACTACATTAATTTACGTATTATTTTACTACATAAACATGATTCGGAAAATGGAGTAATTGTTCCTGCATGCGAAGGCGGAAATAACTATATAATTATATTTGTAGCACATTACATACATCGATGCTAGAAAGGACCAGCGTATGTAACGCGTTCCAATATGTGACACTGCCACTCAAATATTGTAGAATCCATATGATTATTACAGTTTACATAAAAATATTACATTAGAAGAAATATGTTTATATTGATGAGAATGCAGATTCAGTTATTCTAACAACGCAAATTGATTTATATTTCTCTCTGGATATCTATCATCTAACTGAAACCATAAATATCCATTGTATCTACCATCTCAATTTGATATAATAAGGATTCAAAACAATCGAGTTTACTCAATGTAAAATGAGGAAATCAGGAATGTAAAATACTTAGCATTCTTGTATTTGTAAGAGACAGTTGCGGATCTAACCCATACGACTCCTAAACTTCAACTCAGTATCAAATGTAATACCTATGTCTTTAATTTCTTTGATAATTGAATAATGTCGGAGACCGGTAACTAAACGTTATTGGTAGTGCACCGTTGACAAGTATTTAAAAGGTCTTTGAAATGCTTAACAGTTGCCTACACCAGATACACTACGACATATTTTCCAGACATCTGCAAGTTGTTTGCTGATAATAACATTGGTAATGATATGCGTTATGAATATTAGAAGTCCATAGATGCCAGTGTACATATTAGAAAAGTAACTATTGTAGAACACATTGTTGACGTTTAGAAATATAAGATTCGAAAAAAACCATCTATGAATCTTTGAACCCAAATCATCTAAGCTTCGCAGGAATGAGACCATGGTCAGTATGATCAAAAAATTTAGAGAAATCAGTTTATAATGCATATATACATATGTATGTTCTTGAGATTCAATGCATTAGAAGATTGCTCTGTTATCATAGACATGTACATTATATAAAGTCAATCGCTTTTGTCAAATTTTGCATGTATGTATAATAATTTTGTTTATAATGTTTTTAAATTTTCATTTTAATTTTCGAACGATCGTATTTCTGCACGTAGGCCACTTTCTTGGAATAGTCTTGAATATTACATTAAATATTAATTCTATTTTACCTAATTTCTAAATACCATTAGGAATTCAACCTGTTCGGTAGTTATATTCGATATATTGCGCCTGTTAATTCATTCTGATTTTTAGCTCTTGTGTTCTCAATGTTAACGAATATATTCGAGCTTTAAGAACTCGCTTTATTTAGATTAGTAAATACAATTTTAAGGGGAATCTTGTTTTATTTTCACTAATAATCTTCCTTTCGTAATTCCTGGACTTTTGATTGAACTACTATTAACTATTAACTCCTTTACCGTCTTTTCTCATTTGCACTTATTGCAGCTATACTGTAGCGCCCGCATTAAATTTATTTACCACCACGTGCAAAATTATTATCCTCCTTATTATTCAATTAATTAAGGAGGCAATAAATTGTCCCCTATTAAAACTTACAACGAATTAAGTAATACTTTTCCATGAAAGTACGTTGAAAGGGAGATATGCACATTTTAATACATTGATAAATTACGTATAATTACGCTTTTGCAAAGTTACAATGATTACTACAAGACGATAGTTTGATGAATTGACAGCCTTAAATACAGGGGCAATTTGTGCTGTCTTGTAAATGTCCAGAAAAGCGGAAGACTGTTGAGCAAAACTCAAGACAGTCAAAGGCGGTTTTTTTGAAAACATATATTCGATTTCAAAGCGACATTCTCGGATAAATCATCAAATTATTAGTTGATTAGGCGAATAACTATGTAAATCCGTTGCAAGTAAGATCAGTGAGAAAACTAGAAAAATATTCAGTGAAATTCACAATAGATCATATAGGCCGTTATTTGCTTTCAGGAATACGAATACTCTTCTTTTGTTTTGAATTTACAACTACAATAAAACTATTTTGATTCATTAGTAATACTACCCAAGCGAGCGTCCTAGAACGTCCAAATTGCATTCAAACACATCATACGTTGAGTGGAATATTCTCTTCTGCTTATATTTTTTGACAGCCATGTCTCTGTTGAACATATAATACCAAACAGTAGCTAGTGTGAACAGTGAGTAAATAATTGGACAAAACTCGTTAGTACGTAAGCCACTAATGTTTTGAAAATAAAGTCATTATATTTGGGCAACTTCGGTCAAAAATAACGATCCTAAGAGCGCCTCTAATATACATGAACCCTTTTCTTTACACATTGGTCCATTTGTATACATTAGGATTTATTGTGGTGTTCGATAGAAATATGCGAAAATTTTTGTAGACGCACATATTTCACAAAGTACTAGCTTTTAGTATAATATTGTGAACAGGCTGTGTAGAATCTATTTTTACACGCAAAGGCGTGGAAAAAGGGTTCAATTGAACAAACTTTTCCACTCGATACGTCTTAAAATGTTTTTGAATTGAGATATTCGCGAGCATAGTTGTAACAATATTCACAGTAGCGACGTTACGATCAGTGATCATGGGCATTTCTCTCCCTACCTTCAGTTCTTGTAACTCCTAAATAATATCTTTGAAAGTTGTCATCAGTTTTTGGTGATGGCTTCGCCATTTATCACCTTAAGTGTCTAATTAACTTTCAGAGCAACAATGGCACTTTTTAAATCACTAATAATCCATAAAACAACCCACAGCATAACAATAGTCGTTTTAAATCACCAATAGCCCATAGAATAACAATTACAAGCCTGTGTAAGACGACCTTGCTTTGTTTTTATTATTCTAATATATTAAAATATTAAATTATTTAAAAACATTTCATTTACTTTTATTACACGCACACGTATATACGCACATACCATACACACATGCACGCACTCAAACTGGCACGGTATACTGTACTAAATGCCACTCTATTGTGCTGATTTGAAAATTTAATGAAATATATACTTACTCTTTCCGTGATCTTAGACAATGCGCCGCTGTTAGAATGTATATTGAGCTTATTAGTGAACCGCCGCATCGCCATTTTCTGTTATTTTTGTCACCATATCCTAAAGCCGCCTAAAATATTTAATGTGTTAAGTTTAAATCGTTTAAGAGGGTATTCTTGGAGCTGTTTATGAATCCTTTTTAGGCAGAGATATTAAATCGAATTAATTTCTTTTATAAAAACGTTTATTGCATGTGTTGCATGAGTATTTTTCATTTAAAAACTTTAATGTAGAGGTAACTGTGAAATGCTTCCAACAAAATGCACACTTACGTAATATGCTCACGTTATGATAAAATTGGCAAAATGGCAGCTTGGGGCAATTTTAGTTAAAATTTTACCATTTTTTGAGAAATTCTAATTTTATCCGCTTTATACATAGTATATGTAACCCGGAAATTTTTTGAAAAACTCCTGTTCTACGCGTGGGACTCGAACCAAAGATCTTATTCTCTTCGAAAATGCACCTTGACCATTAGACCACGGAGACAGATAATTCGAGTTCTTCTAATGTGCCACAAATTGCATTATGGAAACATACTGCAACTCCAGGCGATTATCCTTGGACTGCCGCCACCTACTACATCACGAGTCGTTTGGAAACGTGAGTGCATTGAGTTTTCTTATAATCAAGAGAATTTAGATAGCGTCTGATGGCTAATCCGTAGTATATTAACTTATCCGTTAGTTCTTTTCCTTAAGATTTCGAAACTTCCTGTTCGTCTTTCTTTGCACATGGTCCACACATTTATTTCTTGTAATTTTTAACTGCTTTAAATATCTTGGTGTTCCCATTACCAATGTATTATCAATATTTATTGCCATAGATTGAATAAATACATAAATTTACATTTGTAACTTCGTGAGTGTATTTTGAAAATATATAAAAAAATCGATTATTTTCGCCCGACAAAGAGCAAATACTTATGTATTACATGAAAAATATCTTTATGTTACCTATGTAGATTTTCTTAGAAGAAATAAACTTTAATTTCAGTGCAGTAACATCCATATTTGCAGAAGTCATAAAGATTTCGCTATGCAGACAAAAATTAGAAATAATAGGGAAAATGATTGCAGAGGCTTTGCATGGTAGGAGAAAGAATTGTTGGCAATTTTTCACTACAGTTGAAGATATTTGAAGCGAACGTCCACATTATTTCGCTTCGACTTCGAAATATATATTATGTATTATACACAGTTTTCGTTTTCGTGTGTAATAATGTAAGTAGATTCAACAACGATTATGTTTAAATTCTGATACTCCTTTGTTATTTTTGAGAAAGGCGTATCATTGTTAAGAACTAATTTTATCTCATTTTAGTGGGTTAGTTTTCAAAACTAGATATTTAATTACCGCTCGATTCTTAACTTTTTCTACCTTAACATCAAGACAATAATATGTTATATTACCTTCGCAAAACAGAACCAATGTTACTTTATGGCGTAGAATATTTATTTTCATATTCAAGTTAAATTAATCCAATCAGTAGGGAGAAAAATGCTTTTACTTTACAAATGGTGATTTTGATATGTATTATTTAAATGGTGGCTATGATAAAAATGAGGCGAAGCGTGAATTGCCATCTTGAATTGATAACACAAAAATTGTTTTTTTTAAATAATTTATCGATGATTAATCCTACAAGAAAAATGTTGGAGATAAAGTTGAAGAAGATAAAATTTCACGAATTTTTTATGTGAATATTGTATTTGGTATATGTAACGAGACATACACATAAAATTCAGTTGTATTTTAAACTTTGAAGTGAGTTGTTTTATTCATGATAGAAGATGAAACGTTAGAAACTGTGCAAAATGCTTGTCAGAATGATTATAATAACGAAAAACTGACATCTAAGCATTCGAACGATTGCTGATATGGTAAACATTAATAAAGAAACAGTAAGACACATTTTGCATGATGAATTAAACGTGACAAAAATTGTGCTCACAATACCCTCTCTGTGAAGCAGTTTTTAGCGGACAAGCGCATTGCTGTGCTTCATCATTCTCCGTATTCACCAGATCTTGCACCATGTGACTTCTACCTGTTGTCAGAAATGAAAAGTGGACACATTTTCAGTCAGAAAAGGGAACACATTTTCAGGCAGAAAAGGGAACACATTTTCAGTCAGAAAAGGGAACACATTTTCAGTCTGTTGAACATGTAAAAGCAAGAACGGTAAAGTTGTTGAAGAGATGAACTACAGTATTGTTTTGAACAACGGAAGACACATATAGAGCGGTGTATAGATAGTGGAGAAGAGTATGTTGGAGGGGATAAAGTTAAATATAAATTTATTTGCAATAAATAACATTTCTCACATAAATATCGTTATTTAATTACCACACCTTATACAAACTTCTTTCGGACAAATTCTGAAGAATAACGGCTAAAGAAATAACTGTTATTAGTTTAGCGGATATATGTTTATAGGAGTTCATATCGAAATATCCAACTGATTATTTTTTAAAATAATGTAAATTCCGTAATTACCTAATTTCTGCAATCTTTTTATCGTGAATAAATGGAATAGAATTTATAAAGTGTTATCGCATGCTGTTATTTCTACGAATTCCCGATCTTTCTTACCCTCGTCACTGATTGGAATTAATACAGTATATGTTTGTATCAAGAATCACGTTCAAGGAAACTCATTGACGTACTGTTATTATTAGGGCTTTGTGGCATTTTACGCAGAAACACTTTTCCATTGCCATTATGTGAACCATTCAGTGTGTGACCCTTTTTAATTTAATTAAAATAACTTTTTAAAATAAATAGTAAATATATAATAAAACGTTAAGTATAAAATTTCAGAAACACACTGAAATATTAAAGAGAAAAAACATTAACAAAAAATATAATGAATATTAATAAAATAGGAATATAATAAAATATAAACAAAAACTAGCGTATTTTATTATTTGGTAAGACCAACCTTTGCAAACGTCTGCAAACGTCGCGGGTTACTTTCTACAGAATTTGTGACGAAGTCAGGGTCAATTTTTTCCAGGAATCCTTTAACGCTCTAAAAATTATTCTTTGCTTGCCCGATTTATAATTTGAACATTTTGGTGAAACAGGGTACACAAATTCTGAATCGTATTTAGATCTGGCGATCGAGGTGATCATTTCAATAACTATACTATTTCCTGTGAACAATATCTTACTCATCTAATCAGTTTGCTTTGGGTCGTTGTGCTACTGGAACCAATTCATCTTTTAAGCCCACTTTGAGCACATGTTCATCTTCCCTCTGGATACTTCCTTCAAATTGTTTTCTGTCATATTTTTTTAACTGCACATTTTGAAACTCCGTATTTCATTGCAATTTCACGTACACTTGCGGCATTTTTCTGTCTTCAATAATGAAACTAAAATCTGTATTTGCCTAATACATCAGATGTATGTATGTATGTATGTGTATGAATGAAGTATACATAAATGTTTTACAAGAAAATTTATAATTTAATAACTACTTTTTCCTGGATAGCATCTACTCAATTTTTTCGCAGAGAGTATACTAAAATTATTTCTATCCGACTTTTTGAAGGCAAAATCTCCTACCGGCTGAATTATATATTGAAATTTGAATGAAAATAAATTAATACTGAAAAAAAGTGAAAGAAAATCCAATTAAATGAATAGAAAATATGAAGCTAAAATATATGGTGAAATAATGTTGAAAGTAATACATTTTTAATATTGTGAGTTGTTTGAGAAAAATATGGCATATTTGGCCACAAAGTAGATATACATACACCCAAGAAAAAACATTCTTGTACAGATTTATTTTCAAATGCTTTTCGTTCTCACATCTACTTTGAAACCTCTATTATAAAACCTGAATTTAAAAATTTTTCTCGTTTTATACTAACCATATGTGGATAATCATCTTCACTGGCTTTTGTTCCACCAACTATTACAGGGAAGTATACCATATCAAATCCAACCCATTTATATAAGAAGCATTCTGAAAGTGACGTCATATTAGAGAGCAATAATTTTGAAAACAAAAACTTTTCTGCAATTACGTTGTCTACTTTTTTCTCCTGCCTGAGTGTGTATGCCTTTGGTTTTAAATAATATATAATATAAAAGGAAAAAACTATAAATGGAGCTTTTGGTTAAATGCATGACGGAAACTTGAAATAAAAAGAATAATTGTGGGAGATATGTACATTATCGTTTGGAACGTGGTAAGTGTGTTATTGCTCGTAATAAGTTACATATTTTGAAAACATTGATAAGACGACCTTACATTCTAGAGAAACCTTGATATTAAAGTGAGGCAGTTTGCGTGTTGGCTAATAACAGGTAATTAATTTTTATGTAGAATGCAAGTATAGCTAATCGTGACATTCTGAGATTAATAAAATAAAAACACCTAATTAGTCAATTGTTTTACAGAATGTGAGAAAAGAGTGAATACGATTTATATATAATCCTATACAATATGATCTCAAATTCTGAACAAGCGAAATAAACTTAGAAATTATAAATCATTTGCAATAACTAATTGCTTGCTTCCAATTTGTCGATAAATGTCTTTGCCTCGGTATCCGTCCAAGTAAAAAATATAAATAATTTTCTATTTGCCGGCATGCTTTAGCTCTATTTACACTCCAAATAATGAATGTCGGGATTTTAGTACTCAAATATTATCTAGGTCTATTTTAGCAAATTTTTAGATCATATTGATAATGATCGTATATTACTTGCATTGAAAAATATTTAATTTATTCTATCTCTTAAAACATTAATTTTTTACTTATTAAATTATTTCTTCCCAACTACAAGAGTTTCTCAAATTCCTCAAAGAATTTGGAAGTGGTTCTTTTTAATTTTCATTAATGACTTCGTTTTAATTATTGTTTTCCTGGGACTTACGGCTTTCCAGCTTTCTCGTTAAGTATTTGAAATTAAGTATTGTGATCTAATTCAAATTCAGATCACTAATATAATAGGAATACACATCAACATCCTCAAAAACACTGTACTGACAACCGACAAACCTACAAACAATAAGAAATGTGGGTTTTGATTTTATACTTCTATAAATTTTATTCTTTTTTATTTGGGTATTTAGATTAGAAAGGGATAATAAAAACTCTTTATTGATGTTTCGAGGGATTAGGTGATAGGATGGTTTTGTTCAGTTCGATCGTATGGCGTGTTATATACGAGGTATGGTAAAAAGGTCTTATGAAATTATATATTTATAATACGAAAAGAAAAAATTGAAAATTAAGTGGCGCTTAATCACAAGGGCACTAATATAAACTTAAAAATTAAGATGGCAATTTGCTAAAAGGGTATTAACTTAAATTCAATATGTCGCTCAATAAATTTTAAAATTATTACTCACATATATATATTTATATGTATTTAATATTGTGAAGTAAATAATTCTAAAAATATTTGTTTAATCTTGGTGGTGTTGTGGTTTCGATTACAAATATTTTTTTAATTTCTTAAAATTGAAATAAAATAAAAATTTTAATGATACGTTTATTTTTAAATATATTGTATATACATATATAAAATAAATTCAAACTGAATAATATATATTTAATTCAACAACTGAATATCATTACTTTTATATCAAAGTAAAAAGTGTTGTAAACCATTTATTGAATTAATACTGTACGATAATAATATTTTTATGTTGTCATTTATATCATCAGACATATGAACACAAGCTTGTACTATTTAGAACAGATTATTCTTTATTAATAATTTAAAGATAAGATGTTCTTATATGTACTTTGAGATAAAACGATTAACTGATTACAATTAATAAGAGTTACCCGTGCATATAGACGCTAGATTCCATCTGCTGATTAGAACTGCATACCTCAATTTTACAAAATTCTTCTCACTCATCCATTGTGAAGAAGATGCGTGCACTCGATGAATGAATTTGAATGATGAGCACATAACCGGCAGCTAGACTTAGACCTATGATAATCCATTTACTACCGCTGTTAGAAAAAAAATTAAGAAAAATAAATTTGCATAAAAAATCTATAAACCATATGCAATTTTGGTTAGCACTTTACGACACAAATAAAAATTTAAAACTAAACGTATTTGAACAAACTACAGTCTATTCATGAATAGAGAGGTGCTCACCTAATTGTTTGCTATTGATATGGTGGGGGAAGGTATTCTCAGCGATGGCATTCACGAGGTTAATACAATCACAATAAAAAATAATTAATATTATTAATTTATATATGAAAAATCAATTGCTTTTGTAACATATCATCTGCCTATTCATTGATGTTATAATGATCCCAAGTTAAGGTATGCACCTCATCCAGATCAATACACCGTTTATCATCGAAGGGCGATAGGGCCAATTCGTTTTGTTCAATTGAAAATAAATCTCGTGTATTTTCCTATTTTTCAACATAGCTGCCAAGTTTGTTTAAACACTTATCAAACCTTATAACTAGATTTTACATACCCTCTTCATATAAACTTGCCGCCTGCTCCGATAGCCAAGTCATCGTTGTAGTGCTTGCCGTCGAGATGATGTTTGAGACAGCGGAAAAGATAGAAATCGCTCAGCGCAAGGTCGGGGTTGTATGGGGAGGTGGTCCAAAACTTCCCACCTAAAGGAGGCTAATAAAGCTTGCATCTGAGATGCGATATGAGGCCTCGCATTGTCATGGAGTAGCAAAATTCCCCAACAAAACACTATGCCTATCCCAAAACACGGACGCCATGAGCTTTCGCTAGAACAGAGTCTCTTTGGCCTTGACCCTTACAGGAGAGTGTGTGCATCTCCACTCCATGCTGTGTTGCTTCGATTCGGGCGTGACATATGAAACCCATGTTTCTTCTCCCGTTACGATACGACTCAACATGGCGTCATCTTCTTCGTTATAACAAATCAAAAAATTCAGCGAACGCTCAAACCTTTTGTTTCTGTGATCCTCCGTTAGGAGTTTAGGGACCCAACTGGAGCACGGTTTCTTAAACTTTAACTTTTCAGAAACAATCTTGTACAGCATTCATCTCGACACTTCAGGAAAGTCGTGTGAAAGAGTACTTATGGTGAAGCGTCTGTTCTGAAGCATTTTCGCTTCAACTGAAGCCACCATATCGTCTGTGATCACAGATAGGCGACTGGAGCAGGGCTCATTATAAACGTTATGGCGGCCAGCCTTGAAGTCTCTGACTCACTTACGCACTTTGCCTTCACACATGGCAATTGCTCTGTAAACTTCACAAGTCTACCAGTGAATGTCTGCAGTAGACATGTTTTTTGCCGACAAAAAACATATCACTGACCGTACGTCGCATGGGGCGTTTTAAAGACAGAACATACCGTACAGGTTACCCACACAGCTACAACTGGGCACAGTTGCAGCTGTGCAAGGAATGTCGGGACACGAAGCAATCACTCGTTGTGCCGTGCACACCATCTCTTAGTGTATATAACAAAACGGCCCTTACTTAAAGACTACGCCTCGTATTTTCTGTTATAGATATTACTATTAAAGCTCAACGGAAACGTAGCCATTGCCTCTCTTAATCTAGAAAACCATCTTGTTGTTGACGAGAATTATGAAGTTAGACTGCCTAATCTTTATTTTAAAGATGCTAAAATTTCTTATGATATTTTTTTTAAATCTGATCAAGAACATATTTTAGCAACAACATTAAAAACAAACATTCATTAAAAATTAATAAAAGATTCTATACTATTGCAGAATTAAATGAAAAAGTTCAAGACTTCGAAATCACTCAATTATAAATTTGTATTTCAATATTTCAATATACAGAAATTGTGATTGTTTCAGGTATAAATATTATTATTGATCCGTATATACTTATGTCAAGGAATTCCTTATATTACCGAATTCTTTCCCGTATTAAGAAATAGTAATAATAAATCAGTTAAGAGACATACAAAATGAGAAGGTAATATTCTTGTAAAACCCACTCCCTTATAACAGAAGCTTACATAAATATAAATTCACAAAAACAAATATTGCTATGTTCAGATATGATCTATAGAAGACGGTAGAAGAACCTTCTTGTACTACATACACTTTTTAAAATAAAAGTATAAAATATTGAGAATATAGAAATAATTTTAAGGAATGACAAGAGAGATAGTATTAAATACTTTTAAGGCTTTACTGTTTATCTACATTTAAAACAAAGTAACCAAAGTATTGAAAATAAACAAATAACGATGAACATGTGATTTTTAATTTATAGATGAAAATATTTAAAATGAATGGACAATTATCTAAAGGTACTCTTCATTTAGAGCATCCACTTTTACTTGACGAAAATAATTAAATTAGAGTAATCGCTATAATTATTTTAAAAAGAATCCAAGGTTTGGACTAGAATCAGATAGTAAAATAACTTTTAGTGGACCAACAAATAAATTTTATTTCAAAAAGGTTTTTATTCTTTGAATGACAAAAATAAAAAAACAAATTTTAAAAAACTTTAAATTGTTATTTCGACATTTAATTATATGATAATAAGACAATAAAAATTGTATCTCATATTAATTTCAAAATAGGAAAAGATTTATGCAAATCATTAGGTTTTCAATATAAAAATACATTTTTACCATTCAATACCTACAATAAGTTTATATACAATATTAATACATGAAATTGGTCGATCGATTTCATGTATTTTAGGATTAGAATATTTTTCTATTAGAAATTCCATCAAGTTTCCATATTATGCTAAGGAATTTAAAGAATTATCTAGATACCATATTTTAGGAATATCTATATGGTAAACTAAAATACTCCTCTATACTATCCAATGCAAAATCTACAACACTAACTACTCCAGGTCCAAAAATAGTTTCTGTTCCACTAGATTTATATTAAATTATTCTAGAAAACTTTCTCATTACATCAAATTACCACGTGCATATTTTTTTATAAAGAATGGGTTGGGTTTTAAGAATTGGTGAAAATAAATACAGACATCCCACAAAAATTTCAGAATTGGAAGTATATTTGGATATATTAATGGCAATTTATATTTTTTAAAAAATTCTACTTATTACGAGTTCAATGAATTTATAAATAGTCTGTTGAGAGCTGGCAAATTTGATTTGCGTTTGGAATAGTTTGTCTTAACAGGAGTATCTTGAAACAGTTATGAAATCCATTACAAATATTAATCTCTATAGAATGAAATTTTATTCTAATAAATACAAAGAAAACTTGCACTGAAATATAATGTTACAGAACCTTTTGAGGATTATCATGAAAGTAATATAACAAAAGGTAATTTACAATCTTGGTGTAAACAATGTGTTCATGTTATCACAAATAATGATTGAAAAGTTGATTGTGAATGGGGAAAAAAATATATAAAAAATATCTAAAACAACATACAAAGTCTAAAATAAAAAAATGTAGTTATTGGAAAGTAGAGAAAAGCTATTATCAATTTCATAACAATAATTTATCAGAAGATAGAATAGAATTTATATGTAGAGATTGAACCTGTTGCAAATATTAATTCTACAAAATTTATTTACACATCGAGATGGTGATATGTTTCTAGTTAGTCATGTAGTGCCTCCTAGAATAAATGGAAGATTCAATCAAACGAACTTAATTTAATATTAAAATTAAAAACGGCCGTTTTAAAAAGAGTTCCGAAAATGATTAAATATGTATGTAAAAAATTATACAAGTTTTAAGAAAGGAGTTATGATGATAATTATAGTTCAAAATTCACAATTTAATCATAGAATATCAAGGAGACTGTCTACTAATACAAATACAAGAAATATGATAATTTGGATCATACATTAAATATTATTACATCAGATGAATCGATACATGTTAGAGATTGTGAATTTAATTTTCCAGTAATAAATATACCAAGAGGAGAAATAGGTACGCAAATACTAAATTTAGCTAAAGACAAGAGAACAAAAAAATTAAGTCTTCAAATTGACAAAAAAGATAATTGATGTTATCCAAGAGCTACGATTACTGCTCTGATTTACAAAACAAATAATATTTTAAAAAGGGAATTAACAGTAAACAAAATAACATACATCAGAAAAGGAACAAATGTTCATGAGGAGTTAGCGAAACAATTATGTGATAAACTTGATAGAAATATGAGGATATGTTTACATTAGAGGATATAAAAAATATTAAACAAGTATTAAAAATTTAAATAGTTATATATTCAGGGAATTTTAGTAGTATAGCCTATACTATTGAAATTTCCTGGTAAACACACAAAATTTAAAATATATTTATATAAAAACAAAAATCATATGTTGTTATAAATAGTCTGATAGTATTTTATGGAAGTTCATATTATTGTAAAATGTGTGATAAAAGTAGTAAATATTTTATTTTATAATATTGTGTTGAAAATAGAATCAAACTTTATACAATATAAAATGGAATTAAATGTTATTAGGAATTGCATCAATTAATCTAAAAGTCATAGATTTAATAAATTTGGTTCTGGAAGCATTATCATCATTCCCAAAAACATTCGAATTATCAGAACTAACAAAAGAATACTTTTCGCATTTATATAATATTCCAGAAAATCAAAATTATGTTGGAAAAATTCCTAATACTAAATATTTTGATGCTGATACTATTGAAAAGAAAAACACCGCAAAATGTACAGAATGATACAAAGATGAAGTAAAATATTAAAAATTAAAAAAGAAGTGAAAGAATATTACAACTCAGATGTCACCAATTTATGAGCAGTATATCTAGAATGAAAGAAACAATTTCTGGTGTTACGCTTCGCATAATAATTTTTTTTATATCAAGTTTTTAAATTAATTTATTTTAATTTAAATACAATTCAATTTTGAAATATTTAGACATTAATTGTGCTATATTCAGATGTGAAATTATTTTGTTTTCGTCACGTATGGCCTGTAATAAAACAAACCGTTGTCGTTTTCCAGAAAGCCAAATACCTAGAACTCTTCAAACCTATTCTTGGAATATTCTCAGAAACTTTCAATTAACTCACATTCAATATGAATTTTATTTTATTAATTTCTAAATGCAATTAGAGATTCAAATATTAACTGTTTTCTCATATAGAATACACGTCTACTATTCTACCTGCCTGGTACTTTTATTGATATCGCGCTTTTAATTTATGCTAATTTTTTGGCGCGCTTAATTTTTAGTGTGTCTATTCTATTTTCCTATTGGTTGATTTAAATATGACTAGACTTCTGCTCTTCAGTTTACCACTTCTTTTCTTAAAAGCCTAGTTTGTAAGGAAAAACAGACACTTCTACTCTAGCCATGACCAAGGCTACACACATTCTTTCTACGTGCTTTTGCAGTTAGGTTTTGTTACACTTCGCATACAAATAATAATTCTCTATATTATGTTTTTTAAATTAAGTTATTTAAATTTAAAGATAGTTCGAGTTTCAAGTCATAAATTATTATTTATCTTGACCTTTTTGTGATATATACAAATGCAGGAATCTTTTGTATTCGTCACGTACTGTTCAACTGTAATAAAGCAACGTCTACCCGCCGTTTTCTAGGAAGTCGAATATAGCGCGCCAATATTCTCGTTTGCTATTGGGTGGTTCAAACATGACCTGTCTCCTAACCCTTTAGCATACGGGGTGTCTTAAGAGCAGCCGCGTGTAAGACAGGGACTTCTTCTCAGACCATGACAAAGTACACACGCATTCCTTTGACGTGATCGTGAAGTTGTTTTCCCGCGTTTGTTGTATCCATGTGTTTAAGTTCGCGTTCGCGAAAAATACACAGCTTCCTGATCCAGGATATATATATATATATATATACATATACGCAAACACGCAAGTACAAGTATTTTAATCTAACTCTTTGTATATTTTATTAAACAGCTAAATATCGTTAGACTTATCTTTTATTACAGCTCTGCTATTACGTTCATCATATTTTATTTGTTGCTCTTGTTCTTGTTAACTATTTCTATTTAACACATTCAAGCTTTAAGAATTAATTTAACTGGTGAATAAAATTTTAAAGGCATTCCTGTCGTTTTATTCCACTAATAATCTTTCTTTCAGCTTGGCACGCGTCCTGGACTTTTGATGCTCATTGTACATAACTACTATTAATATTAACTCCTCACCTTACGTTATCATTGAAGTAACCGTCATTCATTCGTTCATTTTTATTCTCATTTTCTTTTTAATTCAAAGGAGGGGGTAATAAAGTGTCGCCCAACAACGTGGGGCTATTTTTAGATCAAGTGTGATCAACGAACCTACCCGCAGCATCATAATGAAGCCAAAAGTGAAAGGACAGCAGAGCAACCCTTCTAATTCCAAATTAAATGATTTGGTGGCGCCCACGTATACTTCATCTGATATACAATCTCTTATCAATGTTTTACAGCAATTTTGCAAATCAGTTGTTACAGCCCCTGTATCACCTCCGAAACCAGATATTTGCTGTGGAGATATTTTCCAGGACCCGGAAATTTTTCTCTTACAGCTGGAAACGTATCTGAAAGCACATACGCTAACTCCTGCCAAGACAATCGATGAAATTGCATCATACCTTGATGGAGAAGCAGCGATATGGTTTGAGCAACTTGATAATCAAATTGATTCTTTTGATTGTTTCAGCGAACTCTTTCTCGAACGTTACAAAGCTGTCGAACAACAGGATAAACTGCATGAAATTTTGTATGGTTGTTTTCAGCAAGAAAATGAACGCGCAGTTCCTTTTCTTTTGAAGAAAAAACGTTTATGTAATCGTTTATACCCGGACAGGGATGACACGAAGATTACAACGTTAATCAAGAGGCAATTAAGATCCGAATACAAAGTGATGTTAGGACCAAAACCTCTACAATTAACGAAAGCGCTAAGAGAAGCCTGCATACAGATCGACAATTATATTCATGGAGATCCTACGGAAATCTACGCAAGTAAAGTATCAGTCTCATCTAATTTACTTTTAGGTAATAAAGCGAAGGAGCCGAGAACGAAAGGATTACCACCCTGTAGCTACTGCTCGGATAATCACTGGCATCGCAATTGCCCAATCCGCAGAGCGAAACAGCAGCCATCGCTGAATTATTTACAACATAATTCATCATCAAGCACACCCCGTATTGCGTAAATGTCACAGGACGCCCTGTCGATGCTCTTTTGGACACCGCGGCGTCACATAACTTTGCCGTCCCGTCTATTGTTCAACGCATAACATCGAAGAAGCTTAATACGGCATCATTAGGCAACAAATTTTCGTACCTGAAAATCACCGGAACTGGGATTGTAAACATGCAAATTCAAAAGGAGGTCATTGAAATTCCTGTTTTTATTGCACCAGATTTGTGTGAGAATCTCATTCTTGGTATGCCGTACTTCGAATCACAACAAGCTGTATTAAATATAGGAAAACGTTGTTTAGATTTTGGTAAGGATATTCGTCAATCAATTAATTTCGTTACATCCAATATGTACCCAAGAACCAAATCTAATCCTAATGTTAACCCTATCCCTTCGTCACGTGCAATCGAGTCTGTTAGTATTTTTCAGCGACCTAAATCACCTAGATTAAGTAGGTCAACCCAGGTACTTCAGAAAAATACGAAGAAACGACACTCTAGTCGAAAAGGCCACGGTACAACACAAGATCGGACAACGAATCAGGTAAACCGGACAAGGCCCGTCTTCAAGCGAGACCGACCGTCAGCCAGTGCCGGGGATCATTGGTCAAACGCCGCCATCCATTGTAGAAAGACCGACGGTCAACATCGACATCTGCATCGACCTCGCTACAGAGTCATTAGGGCGCGAACGGGTACTCCTACACACGCGAATATCACAAATAGTAATTTACTTAGTTGTAAGTTAGCTAGTGATGTAATGTTAGATTAGGGTCGATCTTTCCCTTTTCGTAGCGATACCCAAAATATTATTTTGTATTTTTCTTCGCGCCTAACACCTGTGCGACTTAAACAAGCAGATCAGTTTTCGCTTTCTTTTTCTTACATTGCTAAGTTCTAGCAATTTCAAATTCAATCAAACTTGATCAACTGGATTCTTGATGTTTAAGGGCGTGCCCTTGCTCACACTGCGATTTTCCAGGTTTTATCGCAATCACTCGTATAGTGACGTGAGTACAGTATAGCACAAGTCGATCCTGGGCGCATTTTCTTTGCCTTTAAAGTAAATCGATGATGCATTTGATTAACGATTCCTCATTTGAAACACTAACATCAACAACATATCACAAATAAGCTCACCAAAGCGTGCGGGAATTGTTACACTTCGCATACAAATAATAATTCTCTATATTATGTTTTTTAAATTAAGTTATTTAAATTTAAAGATAGTTCGAGTTTCAGGTCATAAATTATTATTTATCTTGACCTTTTTGTGATATATACAAATGCAGGAATCTTTTGTATTCATCACGTACTGTTCAACTGTAATAAAGCAACGTCTACCCGCCGTTTTCTAGGAAGTCGAATATAGCGCGCCAATATTCTCGTTTGCTATTGGGTGGTTCAAACATGACCTGTCTCCTAACCCTTTAGCATACGGGGTGTCTTAAGAGCAGCCGCGTGTAAGACAGGGACTTCTTCTCAGACCATGACAAAGTACACACGCATTCCTTTGACGTGATCGTGAAGTTGTTTTCCCGCGTTTGTTGTATCCATGTGTTTAAGTTCGCGTTCGCGAAAAATACACAGCTTCCTGATCCAGGATATATACACTCCGCGCAACATGAATAGGACCAACTTCATATATGACATTTGTAGTTGGTATAAACATGGTAGCGCGCTGGAATTGTTATTTTCGAAAATAAGAGGGTTGATAAAAAGATGTATGTAGGTACCAAATATAATTTTTGTAAAAGTCAGTGCAAATGTACGTTACTAATGACAATAAGTAGAGTAATTAAACGCCACTTGAATACGACCAATCTACAAAATAAAAGATTCGTTTGCAATAACAAAATACTTTACTGTTCAATAATGAGTACTTTTGCCATTATTTATTATAACCTCAAATAGTCGGGATGGAATGGAATTATACAGGGTTCTCAAGTAGTCAACGGGAAGTTCCGCCCAACTTCGTTTCAGCGCCTGCTCTAGTTCGTCAGCGCAACTGAATTGGGTAGCATTGGAGTACAATTTACGCGACAACCATCCCCAAACATTTTCTATGATGTTCAGGTCGGGGAGAGCGATGGCCAATCGAGAACCTCCATGCCTTGTTCTTGAAACCAGCGTCGAACAATGCGCGCGGTGTGAATACTGGCATTATCCTGTTGGAAAATAAATGGCCCACCTGCCATAACGTTGGAAAATTTGTCTTTCACCTGTTGCAGCAGCTGGACGTACTTTTCCGAATTCTGTCTGCCCTTCACTATTACTAAATCAACAGGTCCGTTATAGGAAACAGCTCCCCATACCATGACTGAACCAACATCGGCTCGCCTTTGTGACTGAATCACTTCATCTTTACGTAAATCGTGGAAATAATAAGAAAACCCATCCGGGCCATCTAAATTAAACTTCTTCTCGTCACTGAAAATAACAGTTTGCCATTCTCTTGTCCACCCCATTTTTGCTTGAGCAAACTGAAGACGTGCAGTGCGCTGAAATTCCCTTAAAGGAGGCCGTCGTTTAATTTTCAAACGTTTTAAATGCGGACAGGTCTTCAGTAACTTCTGTACAGTTCTTACCGATGCATTCGTTCCAACGTTATTCGCGATTTGTCTTGCCGTTAATGCCGAATTCGATGCTTCGCGTAATATGGCTCGACGTTCTCTCTTAGTTGTAACGGATGTTGTTCGCCCTTTAAAACGTTTTCCATAATTCTCGGGATCCCTAATAAAATTGTTCACAACCTGGTGTGATCGACTTATTTTCTTTGCAGTAGCCCTTGAGGAATACCCTTCTTGATGGAACGCTTTAATTTTTCCAATTTCTTCCATACTTAAGCACTTATGTCGTCCCATCGTTGCACAATACCCTTAATTACAGATGTTTGTTTATCCGGATACACGTTGTAACTCGACACTCATCCGGTAGCTTACTATTAAATACTGGTCGTATCCAACCGGCGCGGTGCATTTTATATGTGTGTGGTACTTACGTCACCCAATGCATAACGTTAGGCACTATTGCGCAATAATGCGTATTATTTGCCATATCATACCATTACAAACTTGCATTGTATTTTTAGTAAATGAATTGTTTTTCAAACCAACGAAAGCTTGCAACAAGTCGGGTGGTCCTATTCATGTTGCGCGGAGTGTATATACATATACGCAAACACGCAAGTACAAGTATTTTAATCTAACTCTTTGTATATTTTATTAAACAGCTAAATATCGTTAGATTTATCTTTTATTACAGCTTTGCTATTACGTTCATCATATTTTATTTGTTGCTCTTGTTCTTGTTAACTATTTCTATTTAACACATTCAAGCTTTAAGAATTAATTTAACTGGTGAATAAAATTTTAAAGGCATTCCTGTCGTTTTATTCCACTAATAATCTTTCTTTCAGCTTGGCACGCGTCCTGCACTTTTGATGCTCATTGTACATAACTACTATTAATATTAACTCCTCACCTTACGTTATCATTGAAGTAACCGTCATTCATTCGTTCATTTTTATTCTCATTTTCTTTTTAATTCAAAGGAGGAGGTAATAGTTTTATGAACGCATGCAGTGTCCACTTGTTTATTTTGCTGCCGCAAAATATATATAGCATTCTGGTACAGGATATATAGATATACTCGTATATATACACACAAGCAAGTACCTCACGTATTGTTCGATACATATTTTAATTTAATCCTTTTAATATTTTATTCGACAGCTTTATATCACACGAATTACTTTTATTACAACATTGCGATTACGTATATGTTGTTTTATCTGTTGTTCTCCCTTTTATTAATTATTTTTATTTTCATATACTCAAGTTTAAAGAATGAATTTAAATTAGTAAATAAAATTTTAATGGCAATCCTGTTGTTATATTGCCTCTAATAATCTTTCTTTCAGCTTGGCACATGTCCTGGACTTTTGATGCTCATTGTAAACATTTATTGCTTTATATGTATATTAGCTCCTGCAATTTCTTTTCTTATTTGCACTTATTACAGCGCTTCAGCTAGCCGGACACGCGCTCGATATAAATCTACTAACATCCATGTGCAAAAAGCTATTTATTATTAAATAATATTATCTTATTTAATTAGATTAATTAAGGGGCTACTTATCCCCTTAACACACTTCATATCAAGGTAATACTAGAAATAGCAAATATTGATGCGTTAAAATAAAGGGTGTTTCAAATTTCGCCGTTTTTTTAAAGAATAAGCACATAATCTGCATTCACTTCCAAAAACTTTTTATTGGTAATTGAAGTATCAGTTATGACATTTATATGCGAAAAATAATATCTGCCAAATGGCCTCCTCTTGCAGCTTCACAAACGTCCACTCTTTTGTTAAAATTTTCAATGACATTTTGGCAGAATTGAGGCTCTATCTCACCAATGACACGAATAATTTCATCTTTCAAAGCAGAAATTGATTGTGGATTGTTTTTATAAACCTGACTTTTCACATAACCCCGAAGAAAATAGTCTAACTGTGTCAAATCACATGATCTTGGTAGCCAGTTAACATCACCGTTTCTTGAGATTACACGTCCAGGAAATTTTTCTCTCAATAAATCAATTGATTCGTGTGCAAAGCGAGGTGTTCCTGTTGAAACCACATATCCTCTAGATCAATATTCATTAATTCGGGCCACAAAAATTCCGTTATCATCCGACGATATCGATCACCATTGACAGTTACAGTTTCACCAGCAGCATTTTCAAAGAAGTAAGGTCCAATTACAGTAACTCATTTAGGATGCATAGGTTTATAATTCGTGGATTTTCCTCACCCCGGATACGGTAATTTTGTTTATTAACATAGCCACCAAGTTTAGCTGGTTGTTCATTGATGAAATTATCAAATGAACTACGTTTTAAAATCTAATAGCTTCAGTACCTGTGTTATTTGAACCTTATATGCCTCCAGAGCTAAATCCTTGTGTAAAATATGCCATTTTGTTGATCTACTAAGTCCAAGTTGTTGTGAACGTCGTCTAATGGACATTTCAGGATCTCCAGTAACATTTTCACGAACCAAACCAATATTTTCTTGTGAACGACCCTACGACTGTATTTTTCACTTTTTTGTTCTTCCACGGAACCGGTCTCTGGAAAGTATTTAATAATTCGACCAATAAGGCTTTCAGATGGACGATTATGTAAACCATAAAATTCACGTAATTTTCTAAAAACTCTTTTCACAGAATGCTGATTTTCATAAAATAATTCAACAATTTGAACGCGTTGTTGTACCGTGTACGAAGCCATTTTTATAAATGTCATACATCACACTTTTTAAATGGCCACATACCCAGACAAATTCAGTGCGCCATCTATATTTTACTTATTCTTAAAAAAAAACGCGCAATTTGAAACACCCTTTATTTACAAGTGTTTGTATACCTACATTTAAAGCAAAATATTAAAAAAAATATACAATTGGTATTGCCAAATATAGAGAAGATACATTACTGTATTACCAATTAAAGAAGAAAAATTACTATTTTCACTATGTCAAAAATATTATGATGAACAATCTGATAAATGTAATCACACAGAAGAGGAAAGATGTAATTATATGAATGTGGAATTAGATCCTGAGAAAATTGAAAGAATTCAGGAAGAAGAGCAGTTGCCAAATGATGCTTGGATAGTTTCTGGGGTAAATTTGGCCAAAAGCAGAATTCGAGTCAGACAGAATACGTAACATATCTAAGACGGTGATATGAATTATTATTAGATGATAAAATGAAAATAACAAACATAATATTTTTAGAATGTTAGAAGGAATCATTCTATTATTAATAACACCCTATCTACTACATATGTTTCACCGATTCACGGATCTTCAGGCAGATTTGTGTTAGTAATGAACGATTCCTTGTCCTTAATAACACAAATCTGCCTGAAGATCCGTGAATCGGTGAAACATATGTAGTAGATAGGGTGTTATTAATAATAGAATGATTCCTTTTAACATTCTTTTAATTGGCAAATAGCCGTTACGCAATGCGTCTGTCTTATATGCTCTGATAACTTTATTATCGACAAGCGAAGATAGACGCGATTCTCGCTTTGTCGTTCAGTATACTGGACGAGAGAGGGAGGCGCCAGTTTTTCATGATATTTTTATATGATGAGATAGTTCAGGTGACTTATCATTATAGAAATGTATGTATCTGTTGAAAATTTAAATGGTGTAAATATTCATATGGCTACATTTACAACAGCAAATGCAAGAATAAGATTATATAAGATGTTGAATATATTAGGAGAGAAGATAGCATACTCGTATTATGATACAGTTTCTATTGATAATGGTACTAAACTATTAAAAATGATGTTTATTACGAGAATGGACAAATGAATTGGCTAGTGATGCTTATATTATATACTGAATATCAACAGGTCTAAAAAGTTATTACTGTAAATCATATAAAGTTAAAGAAGTGATTAATATCGAATTATCAAAATTATAAAGTATTAAGTGATAAAATAATAGAGAAAATGTATTATTAAAATAAGATATGATTATAAGAGTTGCTAAAAACTAGTAGAGTAACTAAAAAAGATGTGAGGATGCAATTTAAAACATTGTAGATTATGATAAAGGAAATAGAGGGCTTTCGCGGGTTCTGGTACCACCGCCACCGCAGGATGTGACGTCATGTGCCGTCACATGACATCATATCCGGCGACGTCGCAATATGCAGGATGCGATCAAAAAGTTGTAAAAATAAACATGTGAGGTTCGGTCAAAAAGTTCCGAAACAAGATGGCGTTCTAATTTTCAATACAAGACGGCCCTCAAATTTTCAAAACATGATGGCGCTCAAATTTTCAAAACAAGACGGCGCTCGAATTTTCGAAAAAGGATGGCGCTAAAATTTTCAAAACAAGATGGCAAACCAAGATGACGGCAATAAATTTAAAGACTGTATATTATCTGATATTACATTTTAATATTCCAGACTATATTTAATTTTATATTAAAAATAGTGAGCCCAATATGACGAGACAGGGTGTGATCAAAAAGTTGTTAAAATAAACATACGAGCTTCGGTCAAAAAGTTTTAAAAGGGCCTTAAATTTTGAAAAACAAGATGGAGCTCAAATTTTCGAAACAAGACGGCAAGCGAAGATAGCGGTATAAATTTAAAGACTGTATATTATCTGATAATATATTTTAATATTCCAGACTATATATTTAATTTAAATGATGAAGGGAAAATTGCTTACCAGAATAGAAGCACACACTTTGCCTGCATTCAACCAAATCAAATAAATTGCGTTCAAATAACTGTTATGTATTTTGTGCCTAAAAAATCAAGTGTGGTTGGGGTAGTATTACGTAATATTGTGAATTATTTTTCAAAATCATGGCTATTCATGTTTTCAACAACTGTATATTCTAGAAATATTACGCAATAATTTTTTTAAATCATATACATGTTTTTAGCGTACAACTAAAATAAAAGAAGTGAATGGAAAATATCGTATTAATTAAGCATATTTTTATGTACATAATATTAAATTAACAACCTACTCTCATTACTTCTACATCAAAATGTAAAATATTGTAATGTAGGTATAAAATTTCATACATATGCAAAGCATTTAAAGACGTAATATTACAAGGTAATAATGTCTTTATATAGCTGTGTATATCATCAGACATATGAACACAAGCTCGCAACGATGAACTATAGAATTGAAGAAAATCCGTGTACTCTTTAGAATAGATAATTTTTGACGTAGTAATTCCATCAAGCTGAAGATGTTGTATCTGTCTTGAGATAAAACAATTTGTTGGTCACGATTCTTGAGACGAATCACCCGTATGTTTTTATACATACTACATTCCATCTCATAATTGGGGCTGCATCACTTAGTCTTGCAAAATTCTTCCCATTCATCTGTTGCGAAGAAGATGCAAGCATTAGATGATCGAATTCGAGTGATGGGCTCAAAACCAGCAGCAGGACTTGGACCTACGACTATACATTTAGTCCCACTATTATTTAGTAAATAAGTAGATTGACCGACCAGTTGTTTTTCTTCAACGATCGCCTTTTCATTCATTTTTAAATCACTAGCAATGAATTCGTTGTAATTGTTGTTAGGCATATCATTATTAACTGCAACAATAAACAAAAAAATTAATAAAAATAAAAATAAATTGAAAAATTAATATACCATATGTCATTGTCACAACTTCATAACAAAAAAAACTAAATGTCTTGTCTTACGTCTGTTCTGTTTATAAATAGAGATTTACGTGGTAGAGAAGGTATTCTCGACACAGGCGTTCACGAGACTATATATAGAAATAAAAATAAATTAGTGATGTTATTTTATATATATAAAAATCATAATTACCTATTCAACATGTCATCCTCTTATTCATTGATGTTATGATGGTTCCAAGCTAAGGTATGTATCCCATCCCCATCAATCCACTGTTTATCATCAAAGGGTGCTAGGGCCAATTTATTTTGTTAGACGGAAGGAATTTCATGTGATCGCGATTTAAATAAATTTTGACATTTGTATACCAAATTTCTTTCTAATAAACAATTTTTATGATCCTCGGTGGGCAACCACCGGCCCACTGTAAGATTTGATCCGGCCCACGAGACATTGTCGTATTATTTCATGTCTGATATCAATCGCTAAAAATTATGAACATTACTTTAAAACACTACTTTAAAATGCACTACTTTTAAACGGCCCACCACATGTCAAAGGTTGCCCATAGCAGCTCTAAACTGACTTCATTCTCTTTTTGATATCTTTAATTTTTTTTAATTGTCTACCCTCAACCTGTAAAGCGTACATTTTAGCAACCCAACAAATTCATGACCAAGAACGGCTTTATTTTGGAGAGACATGTTGTATACATTGTTGGCCGAAAAGTTTGAGGTATCGAATTTAGAGAGATTTAGTTTCATGTCACAATATATATCATCGATAACAATTTTTAAAATAAAACTGTCGGTATCCATATAACATAGTTTTATCTTTTCGGCATACACACATTTTAAATAGGCATAATAAAAATCGTACATTAATAATTTCGATAATTCCAAAACGGAGAAACCTATACCTAGGTTTATCATATATAACTTTAAGTTTCTCCATCTGGATAACAAATTTTCGGAAAAAATGCTAATATTTTTAAAATTCAATTTAGCTATTAAACTGGAAGCATCCCTTCTTTTACCTATATCTTCCCAATGAGTTATTAATTTCACGTCTAAACGCTTATCAATATTTTCCATAGTTTTACCAAAGACCGAGTTGTTTAATAGTGTATAAAAATCTTTTCCAAAGTCGTTCCGCTCATTTTTTCTAAAATTCGTATTTATATATATATATATAATTTTGTAGCTAATATGATTGTTTAAACTTTAAAGCGCCATGAATTTTAGTAATTTGGAGGCCATTATTCACGGCCTGTTTTAAATTTCTATAACGCACAACATATTTCGATTCGAGTTTGTAATTAATTTCTTATTGGGAAATTTAGACGTTGGAGGCTTCATGTTCTCGGGAAGAAAAGGTAAATCGTTATGGTATCGTGTAAGATTTCTGGATACTCTGGATACTAACCAACATTTGAATTATCTGCAACCGTTCAAATATTTAAATTTTCAATTTCAACATTTGACAGCAAACGAAAGCCGCCATATGGCAAATATTGTGGCATGACATAATCATATGAATTATTAGTATCCCAATAAACTAAATACGAATTTGTAAAATTCGCATCACATGTATTTAAATAGTTATTATTAGCTGCTACGTATCTCAGAGTTGCCTGTGTTAACTTACCCCTTATACTTCTTCTAATTAAATGATGCATATCAATATCGGTGAGTAATTCCAATTCAATTTTGGTATATTTCAACATGGTGCTCCGAGAAAGACCAGGTGATGTGTAATATTGATTGGAATCCAAATCGTATGCCTTATGACAAACATTACGGAAATTTCCGAAAATATCTGATAACAACAACACGTCTGTTTTTAAATACAAATTTGAATAATCTAATAAATTTTTACACTTAAACGTGTTCCATACAGCTTGGGCGTCGCTATAATCATCATCAGAAATATCTTCGCCAGTTAATGAACTATAAAATTTATGTTTCGGAGGTAGTGCTGTTTCATACAATCGCTCAAAACTTTCTATGTATTTATAAGGAAAAACTCATTTACATTTAACTAAATTAAATTCATCAGCATCCTCAAAATGAGATATCACAACATTAAAACCATTTGAGGGTAAATTGCTTACTAATTTATCGATGGAGAATGCCATAAAGCGAAAAGAATCTAAAAATCGTAATTTTAAATAAACATCTTTCTCCTCACCCGCCTTGTTTGTATAATTATCAACCAAAACTTTCTTTGTGAAACTAATATATCGCTTTTTATTAACTGGGATAACTTTTATATCTAAATCGCTATTTGCTAAATCTTATATAAACAAATGGCTATCACATTCGCTTAAATTGTGACAAAATATTTGAATAAAATTTGGAACTTTGAAATTTAAGCTACAATTTGAATGTACAGCGCCCCTAAATTTCCCAGTTAAATGACAGTGATCTGCCACTTTATCTTCGCCAAGAGAATTTTTACAAATGTGACAGATAACTGCATTATTAAAATTATTTCTCTCAATGGGGCTTAATGAACTCATTGGAACGACAACTTTTAAATGCTTTTCATATATAGCTTTAACATCATCCACCAATCGCGAAGTAAATACTGTTGAGCAATCTGAGTAATCAATATGGTTGAAGTAAACATTCAAAATCAGCAAACAAAAGGGATAAACATTTGTTTATCAAAATCATTATATTTTAAAATATTTTGGGGTTGCATTTCTCCCAATTTTGTTTTACACGGTTCATTTGAAGGTAGACCGATTTATAAATGATTGCAATCATTTATGCAACTGACATTTAATTTTTCAGCTCTGTCGAAACAAATTATAACACTCATCACACAAATACAATTGCTATTTTCTGTTGTTTATTTGTAGCGAATTCAGTCTGGAGAGATTTTTAATCAACTCGTGATGAGATTTCTACCCTTCCTCAATCAATAATAAATTAACGTGCATATCTCTATATATGCTAAACCATAGGCATATAATAATAATAATAATAAATCTTTATTGTCCAACAGATTGTTACAATCTAATAACAGGACAAAAAAATATAAAAAAAAATACAAATCATCAGATAATCAAACAATAGTAACCAAGTGAATGTTCGCAGTGCATTAAAAAAAAAGAAAAACGAAAATAAAGATATAAACGAATACAAATATAGTCGTACACGCACACCCATAATTAAGAAAATTAAGACAAACGCGCCCCAGCGACAGCCAGTATCCGCTCCAAGGAATCAAAATTTAAATAGCAATGGTTCGACAAACCGTTGAAGGCCCGACATGCAACTGCTAATGGGGAATTGAAACCAATATTGGTACTAAATGTTTCGATATAAAAGCAATGGTTATGTCTAGCCGACATTCGCGGTACCATAACATTAAGCTGAGACAACAAATGAGCACAATCTATATTTCCTCTAACCAAGTTAAATTCAAACTTTATACTGTTTAGTTGACGTCTGACTTCCAAGGACTCCATTCCAAACTTATTTAGAAGAAAAGAGTTCTCGACTCCTCGCGGAGGACACACACCACCCACCCTAAAACACAAAAACCTAGAAAACCTTCTCTGAACTCTTTCAAGTGACAATTTGTGAATCTCATAATAAGGATGCCAGACTAAAGATGCATACTCCAGCCTTGAACCTACATACGTCATGTACAGCTGCTTAATCGTAGAAATATGAAAACAATGAGAATTCCTTATCACGAAACCCAGCACCCTCAGAGCCGCCGCGGTTATGTGATTGATATGCTTAACAAAGGTAAGCTTGGAATCAAAGTAAACACCCAAGTCTTTTATTTCAGTGCATCTAACAAGAGAAAGACCATTAAGTGTATAATTATAGACTACTGTGTTAACTCTCCTCGTATATGTTACAACTCTGCATTTATCCACATTCATCTGCAAATTGTTCAGCGCACACCAATCAGCAATCACATCCAACTCCAACTGCAAGCGGTTACAGTCATTCACATCACCTACAACTCCGAAAATTTTCAAGTCATCTGCAAAAATGCAACTATTGCAATCAACTGTCTCAAGAAAATCGTTAATGAAAATCAGAAATAATAAAGGACCCAAATTGGAGCCCTGCGGCACCCCTGACGTGGCCGAGAACAGGCGCGACTTGTAACCGGCATGACAAACATATTGGCGTCGGCCATGCAAATATGAATAGAAAAAAGAAATGAGTGAATAACTAAATTCAAAAGAACTCCGCTTCCTAATCAAAATTGCGTGATCCATGCGATCAAACGCCTTAGAAATATCAGTATAAATAACATCATCCTGACCCCGGACATCAAGGATACTAGAAGTGAATTGTGTAAAATAGCTCTGATTGGTAGTGGTTGACCTTCCCTCCATGAAACCATGCTGGAAAGGTGATATATAGTTTCTAACGAGAGAGGTATATAGCTGTCTCAAATACCTTAGCAAAATTATTTAAAATTGAGATTGGTCGATAGTTAGTCACATCAAACGCAGAACCGTTCTTCAGGACAGGACACACCCTAGACACCTTTCACGCGTCCGGCAACGTAGACGTTGTCAGTGCCTGATTAAAAATCAGCTTCAATGGACGGCAAACACGACCCCGCAGTCCCGGAGAACGAAACTTGGTATTCCATCGGGTCCGGATGTCATTTTGTTCTTCAGCTTCCCCATCCCAGAACGAACCTCAGCCCCCTGCATCGAGGCAGTGCCAACGAATGGAACATTGGAGCAACATTACCGAAAATTATTAGGCCCAGAAGGCACATAGATACTAGAAAAATTATCAGCAAAACCATTGACAATGCTCCGCGGATCGCCAAATACGAGATCACCATGGCAAACAGATCCAGGGATTCGTGAATGACCTCTTTTGTTTTGAATAAAAGACCAAAATCTTCGGGGCTCAACAGTAATGGACGCCTCAATGCCAGAGACATAATCTCTGTAAGCACTTTTAATTTGCTTCTTAACGGCAGCTCTCAGAGATCTGACACAATTCAATGAATCAAGATTCCCCGTTCTTTTGTAGTGTCTATAATAATAACTCTTCAATTTAATATTCCCAATTATAGCATTGTTGTACCAAAACGAATACCTCCCCGATCTAGCAACGTGCAGGGGAACATACAAATCAAATATAGGATACAGTTTATCGTAAAATAAACCACATGCCAAACCCACATCCGCCGCAACAGACAGAAAGGACCAATCAACGGCCGCCAGCGCGCCATACAGATCAACAAAATCCGCCCTTCCAAAGTTATAAGCCTTACACATACGATTAGAAGGCATACCAATATAAGCCTCATTGCACAAAACATTGATATTCAATGCAGGATGATGCGCATCTACTTCCAGCAAAGGAACCTCATCTTTACTAATTTCTAAAACCATATTAGATATAACCAAATCTAGCAACCGCTGGTTGACATTAATTATATCATTAAATTGATGTAAATTGTTAAATAAAATAAAGTTGTTCATTATATTACTACGCGAGTCCTCCATGGCAGTGTTATTAAAATGTGTAACATTAAAATCTCCTACAATCACAACATTCTCTCCATTAACACTCACATTGAACAATTCAAAAGCCTCCAAAAAGTGCTCAAAATCTTGAACGAGACGGAGGAACATGAATAACATAAATGTATATAGCTAAAAAATTATTAACAATGAACTTAGATCCAACAATGTCAATAGCACAAAAAGTGTCAAAGATAAATCCAATGGTTGTGCAGATATAAGGTCCCTTAGCGCAATCAACACCCCCCCCCCCTCACAAGAAATACCAGTCTACCGCATCTGAAAGTGGTATAGGACGGTGGAAAATACTCTGATGAAGATATATCATCAAACAACCAGCTCTCAGCTAATCCAACAATATCGTACTCCTCGGAGATCAAAGAAGTGAAGAACTCAATAATTTTAGTACGCATACCTCTAACATTCTGATAATAACATCGATAGTGAGACAATCCATTGCACATGTTCAGTTTCCCGAAACAATCCTCGGCAGCCCGCGCAGATACTTGATGCTTAGACCCCTTTCAGCCTTATCCGTTCGGTCCTTCAGTTCTTGTTTAAGAGATTTGTAGTACTGAATTTGTTTTGGTGTTCTATCCAAGGAGATATTAAAAGTCTTGTACACTTCACTATCTCTCAGTCCTTTAGCTCTTTTAATTAACTTGAATACAATGGCCTCATCAGCTAGAGAAACCTTTATCGGTCTCGGGGTCGTTCTAGTGGCATCGTATTTACCCATTCGCATTGAACTAATATTATTCGAATCAACATCAGGGCAAAGAGAAGAGACCATGTCCACAAACCCCCTCTCCAACCCAATGCGTTCATTTCTAGTAGGCGCAGTGGTCTCAAGAACACCATACAGCATAAGATTACACTTCCTAGTCTGGCGCTCCTGCATCTCCAAAATAATTTCCTCAAAACCAGAGCCACCCACCGAAACAGGATCGGGCAACACCCTAAGCGACTTAAGCTCCGCTATCTCCTTCGCCAATGCAGCAATCGCCGACCTCAGTTCCCCCAGCACATCACCGGAGGCTCCCCTACAACGGGTATATGACCATAATAACCCGGTGATGCTCTTCGTGGCAATGGTCCTAATATCGGCCGAAGAGAGTTCCACACAGAAATGATTATACGTGAGCTTACAAATGAAGCAGGTGACCGACTTATGCTTTTCAATCTCAACATTGCAGCAGCAACACGTAGACATTGTTAAAATTGAAGGAAATGACAAGACAGGGACACTCCTTCACGTTGAGGTGCCAATAACAACGACTTTATGCTAGACACACAATCGGTACGTAGGCAACGGAAGGGTACGCCAACAGAAACAATAGGTAAAAGTAGGGATTACATATACTTACATTAAAATTAAGTAGCAAATTTTACGTTAAACAGACGTTTATTCAAAAATAAACAAACGGAGAAAAGAAATCTAAGCGAGTAAAAACAAATACCCCAAAAAGACAGAGAAAAACGCTGTCGCACGAAAAACGCTGTCGTACAAAAAGCGCACAAAAAATGGTTTGCACGATCACAAATCTACAAAGCGCCTGCAGTTCACATGCAAATAGTAGACTAATTATGATATAACTTCATAAAATTCACATATGTATGCACAGAAAACTCAATTCTCTACGCAATGATATAACTCTTTCAAAGAATGAAACAATTGGAAAAACTTACATAAACTTTAAACGTGGTTTTAACACCCACATATAGAGCTCTCATGTATCGAAGTATTTCGAATCATTCTTAGTAATAGGCATAAGGAATATAATACTTCTAAATTTACACCCAAGGAGATGTCAATCACCGATGGAGTGCGATCGATGCACTTACTATTCAAGTCTCCAGTGTCATTGGGGGTGGCGGCAATGCTCTCTACTGAAGCTTCCCTTTTTTCAAGTTATTTACTTTTTCTTTAACCATTTTTATTTTATTATATTTTTTCCTGTTTAGTGCTGCAAATTTACAATCCCACAAATATTTTTAAAATTAACGAACTCATACCGTGTTTTTTGTGTGCATACTTGTGTAAAGACTTTTGGGTACATTCGAAACGACTTTCCGCACATATGTGTTATTTCATTCTCTTTCTTTTATCTCCCGTGTAAAATATGTCCGTGTGTTTGTAAATCTACGTCGATGAATGTAAATATAGGGCGATGCAGAGAATTTATTTTCTAAGAATCAAGTCATTTTAAATGTCATTGATTGATAGTGTCTCTTCTATTGTTTATCATATATTGGTCTTTTTTTTGTATATCATTTCTTTAATAAATAAAAGAATTCTATGTTGCTTCTTTAAATGCATTTGCCTTAAGCCGACTGATGATTTATGGTTTTAATCATAAAGGACTGTTTGATATGCTCAGTATTGAATATTTATTCTTGCGATGAAATCAAACCTCTATAATTTGTATAATAATGGCAACCATATTACTGAATTATTAGAAAAATTAATTTCCCTATTGCGAGACTAAATAATTTTTTCTCTAAATATTGTACGGAAATCGTTCATGTACCGAAAGCGATATCTATAATAATGGTCTATGTGACAACGGCTTTGGTATTCACTTTTTAATGCTGTCAGAATTGCTTTCTTGTTAGACTAATATTGCTCGTGTACGACGTTCAATCAGATATTTTTTTCTATTTTACATATAGTTTTTGATCTATTAATTAATTTAATTAGTATTGAAATCAAAAGTACGTGATGTTTTAATTGACTTAGAATCCCATAATATTTATATCGAATATATAAATCGTAGTTCTCTACATTAAGTTGTATTATATTTTAAGAAACGTATGTCACATATCTAATTACCTGTTATTATTATTTTTTTAAGCGTATAAAAAATAAATTATTTACATTATCAAAGTTACAACTGTAATTAATAGCTAAAATTTTCGTTAGATTACAGTTATTATGCAACGCTGTCTTAATCTCTAATTTCTTAAATTTATTATTGACTGTACTAAAATGATTTCAAATTTATTATATTTTACATATCAGCCAAGTTTTGTACTTAATTGATTTATAATTTCATAATATATCTAAATACATAAATTGTAGTCCTTTACATTAAGATGTATTACATTTTGAGGTATATATGTAATATATCTATATCATGAAGTTTGCATTGTGTCTTCTGGAAAAATTACATAAAGTTATTATTATTATTATTATTAAGGATATGAAAGATAAATAAGTGGTATTATCTAACATAAAAATTAAACACTTAATATAATTTCATAAAGAATTGTAACCGATAATATTGTTTCGAACTTTCGTTCGTTATCAAGGTTAAAACTTCATTTTTAACTATAATTGTCTTTAAATTATAATTATTATAAAACACTGTCCTAATCTCTAATTTATTACATTTATTATTGACTACTAAAATGGTTGATTATGTAGTTATAGCTTGGGGAAATTTTGATTTCTTCAATTTGCTGCTTTATATTATTTTTTATTTTTCACTTTCAAATTTGTTATATTTTGCATATTAACGAATTTTTGTGATTGTTTTGCACTGGTTTTGTAGAATTCGTTGCTATTTTATCGTAAATTTTTCAGACAGTTTTTGTAAGACCTTATTAATTATTTTTTATTTTTCTTAGCAGTATGTGATTAATAATTATTATTTTGTATACACAAATTGTAATAATTTTAGGCTAGATAGTGATGATAATTGTACTTGAACAAGAAGCCTTTATTTCATTTTTGTACAGACGAATATAGAATGCATACGAAACATGGGTTTATTTATTTATTTCGTGTTTTGATCAATTTACTTGGTCAGTTCATTAACTTACGTAAATATGATTACAATGTGTTTAGTTAATACAAATGACAAATGTGTAAAGTTTTGAGAACAATTCAAAGAAAAATCAACAGGTTGTCCTAATTTATTTACAAAGAATGTTATTGATGATATCCTAGTTCTCGCTGAACGAGACGTTTATGAAAATTATTAGCCCAAAACAGGTAATTTGAAAAAGCCTTTGTAACTCAGAGGCAATTAGGTGCATTGGATTATTTATAGGGTTATTAGTGATTAGTTGTCCGTATTGAATCCAAAGTTTTTGTTGTATCGAAACTGTTAGAATAGCTTGCAACAAATTGATCGATGGTCATGAAATTTTAGATTTAACTTATAGATGTTAGATGACTGAAAACCCTCATAATTATTAAAACTCAGTTGCAATAATTATATAGGTATATATAGGTAGGTATTGGATATTATTATGTAAAAATACTGTTGTTATTTTGCAAGAATTTGTTTCACAATCATATGATGAATTAAATTTAGTATTATATATTTCCATGAAGATAGTATAACATATTATTCAGACATTTCTAGAATTTTAAAGGATTGTATTATAAACTAAATGCCCTGGTCGATCAGTAGATATAAATCTCCCGAGTATTTATTATTTGGTCGTTTAAAAAATAGTACTTGGAAAAATCAATACAATCGTAAAAATGTAAACCAAGTCATTCAGCACAAGACTAAAACAATTACAAAGAAAAACTTCACAATTCAATAAGAAATTTATATTTCCTACAGAATGATGAATATTTTCAGCATTTATTATAAATTATTATATAATAGTCTATGTTCTTTAAATAAATTATAATTTTAAAAACCGTCGTTTGAAAATTATTTAAAAAAATAACGTCAATAAACCTCTGAGTTGCCTTCAAAATATTTCCCAAGGTCAAACTTAAACATCCTCATAGAATTATGATTCGAATAAAGGTGTCTAAACGAAGCGACATCTGCTAAAGGTGAATCTTGATTTGAACGGAAGCAAGAGGTAAGAAAAATTAAAGCTTAGGGAAAAATAGATAGAAATTGCTTTGTCATTATCACTCAAACGTTAACTATCAACAGACACAAGTGATTTAAATGATACGGAAATAAATAACCTATATATATTGTATATACAAACAAATAACAATTGACAATTTACACATGTTGATAATGTTACGTTACTGATATATTAAATTGAATAGTAATAATTACTACATATATGCAAAAATAATTTAATAGGTTAACAAATAAAAAGAGCTTATAAATATGTAAGACTAAGTGAACAAAGAGATTAAATTACAGGTAAAATATATAAAGACTTTGATAATATTCGTGTAACTGAATTAACTTGTGGGGATAATTAAAAGATAACAGATTAACTAAAATTCTGACGTTGAAGTTTATGGAATGTAAATAATCTTATAACTTACTTTCATCTGCACTCTCAATTAGTGTGCGAACATCAGAATGCCTGTCCAGCGGTTGGCTGAAATACAATTTTAAGTATTATTAAAAATATAATGTAATCTTGTTGCCACAATGAAGGCAGTTCAAGTTTAAAGATAAAATCTTTAATTTATATTTTGGTTAAATAAAAGCTTAATAGCACATAGGTGAGTAGGAGGAGGTTCCCTGTGAGTATAGATTTTAAAAAACTATGAGTCACAGTATCGTAACTCTGAAAGGCTTTTGCCAATACTGAAGCAAAAGAGGATCAACAAAATACGAGTTCCTCGTTTTTTTTTTGTTAAATAAAATAACTCGAAACTCATTAGTCTGCAGGGAGACAATCAAAATTCTTAAGTCACAGTAAAGTTAGTCACTATAGTCAGACACACAGGAAAATTATTAATAAAAAAAGAAACCGTAAAGAATAGATTGTAATGGTACTCCTGCGCTTAGTAGGACAATAAATAAACGCCTGCATTCTCATTAAAAACGATCCTTTTGCATGACATTCAGAGTAGTAAAACTAGCTCAAGGCATAACTTCGGAGAGTGTGGGAAGAGGTTCTCTGTTAATGAGATCTAATAGGACGTCATAGTATTGTTACCTCGAAAACTCTATACCAATGCTAAAGCACAAGGTGAATTAACTGTAGAAAAGAAACGGCAACTCTACAAAAAAGTTAAGCTCTAATGAAAGCTTATTGTATATTCAATTACTTTTGAAATACAGTGTATTAAAAAAAGATAGATATATTAGATAGGTATTTAAAAAAAAAAGTTCAAATCTTTAATTACTATTTCTTAATTACGTATAGGTATAGTTGGTTCACACTAGTGGTGCAAAAGAAATATGAGCTTATGAGCACTTCCAAAGAACAAAAGAAAACAAACAAAATAATTACAATAAATCGCATAAGATTAAATTCCAGTGTACTATTGAACTAATGGTTACATTAAATAATTGACGTATGGCGTAAGTAGAGGGGTTTGGCCGGTTCTGGACCCACCTTCACCTCCGATGACGTCATCGGCTCGGTGACGTCATCTAGCATGACGTCACTAGTGATGTTACATGGCGTCACCCTTCCCTACGTCACATGACGTCACAATATACGGGGGTTTGATCAAAAAGCTGTTAAAAAAGATATACAAGGTGCTGTCAAAAAGTTTCAAATACAGGATGGCAGCCCCAAGTTAAAGGGGCCCTAAATTTTCAAAAAACAAAATGGCGCTCAAATTTTCAACACAAGATGGTGCCCAAAAGCAAGATGGAGTCCAAAAATATTGTAAATTAAGATGGCACCAATAATCTGTATATTATCTAGTAATATTTCATACTATATATTTAATTTCATACTAAAAATGGCGAACCCAATATACATGACGCTACAATATACGGGGTTTGATCAAAAAGCTGTTAAAATAAATATACGTTGTTCGGTAAAAATTTTTCAAAAACAAGATGGCGGCTCCAAGTAAAAAGGGTCTTAAATTTTCAAAAAACAAAATGGACATTAAATTTTCAAAAACAAAATGGCGCCCAAAAACAAAATGGAGTCCAAAAATATTGTAAATCAAGATGGCGGCAATAAACTAGGTGACTGTATGATAATATTCCAGATTGTATATTTAATTTTATACTAAAAATGGTGAACGCAATATAACGAGAAGCAAAAAGAAAGTAATTTACTTACTTACTTTGAATTAAGACTCAACGCAACCAAGACTCACGATACGCACATCCCGAAGGCAATGGAGATACTGAAACACATTAAGTGCAAACAGCCTACTTATTATGTTCATTTCAATTTTTTGCGGCGTTTGTGTATCCCCGTTACAAATCGTGTCTATTCGTCTTTGTCTACTGTATATTCTAGAACTATTACGTAATATTGTGATAATATTGCATCAAAATTCATAATATATCATGATTGAATCTGTTGAAACCTGTTGGAAAGTTTAAAATCGTGTCTATCATGTTATTTGTGTATTCTAGAACTATTACGTAATGTCGTGAAATAATTTTTTAAAACCATGTCTTTACCTTGAATACCACTAAAATAAAAGAAGTAAGTAGAGAAAATCTAATTTAATTAAGTATATTTATATACATAATATAAAGTTAAAAGTAAACTATATTTTTAAATTACCAACCTAACCTCATTACTTCCACATCGAAATGTAAAGTATTGTAATGTAGGTATAAAATTTCATACATATACAAAGCATTTAAAGAAGTAATATTATAAGCTAATACTGTCTTTATATTGCTGTGTATATCACCAGGTATATGAACACAAACTCGCAACGTCGAATTATAGAATTGAACAAAATCCATACTCTTGAGAATAGATAATTTTTGATGTAATAATTTCATCAAGTTGAATATGTTGTTGTATGTGTCTTGAGATAAAACAATTTGTTGATCACGACTCTTGAGACAAATCACTCGTATGTCTTTATACGTATTACATTCCATCTCATGAGTGGGACTACATCCTTCAGTCTTGCAAAATTCATCTCACTCATCTGTTGCGAAGAAGATGCAGCCACACTCTCTATATATAATAATTTCTTATATCGTTTTTAATATTAATTTATTTAATTTAAAATACCAATCGATCTTGAATTCCAAAATTATTATACTGTCATTATTTGTCCGGTCCTCGTATATATATATATATATATATATATATATATATATATATTCATATTCATATTGTGTTAGTCACGTACAAATGGTCAAGGCTGTAATAAACACCGAAATCAAGTACCAAAGACTGTACTTGAAGTTACCAACTTTTCGCTGACTCATACACGATATCAATTCAGTTATATTGATTTCTAAATGCAATTCGCGATTCAAATATCAATCCCGATTTTCTTTCTTTTACACAGAATACACGTCCACTATTCTGTGTAGATAATTTGCTTAATGGTTATATTGAAATTAAGATCACAATTTTAATGTATGCTAATTTGTTTCCCGCCAGTGGTAGCGTGCCTGTCCTTGTTTGCTATTGGTTAATTCAAACATGACCAATATCCCCTCAGTTATGGGGTCGGTTCCTTATAAAGCCATAGCCGGAAGAGAACAACCCTCTTCGCCTTCTGTCGTCATCCAGACTACGCTCGTCCTTCACCTGTTTGTGCCGCGGACCGTTATTCGCGCTTTTTGTGACCTCGTGTTTAATTTCACGCCCGCGCAATATACACAGCATCCTGACCCAGAATATACACATTCACAAACAAACCGCAAGTATTTTACGCATTGTCCGATGCACCTTTTAATCTAACCCTTTTTTTATACTTTATTAGCAGCCTTCGTACATTCAGACTTACCTTTTATTACAGCTTTACTATTACGTTTGTCATATTTTATTTGTTGCTCTCGTTATTAACTATCTCTATTTAACACATTCAAGCTTTAAGAATTAATTTAACTTGTGAATAAAATTTTAAAGGCAATTCTGTCGTTTTATTTCCACTAATAATCTTTCTTTTGATGCTCATTATACACAACTACTAATTATTAACTCCTCATTACATTCAATTGTATTACTTTCTTTTCTTTTTTTGTTTGCATTTATTACAGCGCTTTAGCTAGCCGAACGCGCGCTCGTAATAAATTGACTAACCATCACGTGCAAATAAATATTCTCTATTAAATAATATCCCTATTATTATTTATTAAAACAAAGGAGGTAATAAATTGAGTAACCTTCATTCATTCATTGTTTTCATTCACACACATTTCAAACCTTCACATTTTCACCTTCATTCATTCATTTTTCTTTTCTTTTATAATTTTTCTCTTTAATTAAAAAGGAGGAGGTAATAACTTGCTAAAGGATTAAATGTTGAAAATATCCACCATAATCTTATATGTAATAGTAGAGACACTGTTTAAAATGTTTCTGGATAGTCTATGGGGTTACTTAAAAAGTAAAATTTATGCAAGTTATTCAAACTCTATATGAGAATTACAATAGCGCATTGCAGTCAAGTTACCCCGGAATTGCTACAGAACATTCATTTTGAACACTGCCTCTGCTATTGTATGGAAGTTGGTGTTGGACAATTTCAGAATATCACTCGCCTAGGTAGTGATTTCTAGGAATAAGAGTTTTGGGGCGAAACAGACAAATCACCATGTAACGGGAAAATTCTCCTTGGATTGTGTAGTAGCAACGCGGAAGGTTGTATACACGGGTTTTGAAAATTAAAGCGCGACATTAAATAAAATGATTTTAAAAAACGTAAGAAAGTAATATATGCGAAACGTAAGAGTAGAATACAAATTATTTTGTTTTTATTGATCATATTTTTTGAACGCATCTATTTCTATATTCTCTGAGATCATTGTCTATGGTCAGGGAATTCTTACAACTTGCTTTCCTTTGATGTCGAAAAAATCATCTTATTTGGGGAATTTTCTTGAAATCCAATGTTTAGCGATTTTGTAAAGGGTGTAACTATGGAGAAGTGGGTAAAAATTACAGCTGACGTTAGAAAACAGGTAAGTTACGAGCTCGATATTGAAAAAGTAATAATAGCGCTTGACTTATGTTTACACAAATAATTAAATAAACAAAAATAATAAACTAATTAAATTAGATAAGTTTTAATAACTGATTTAATTAAATAAGTGAATAGTTTCTATTGATTTATTTCTATTCTCCTGCAAATTTTTTAATGTTTTAATCGCTGCACTTGTTAACGTAATTTCATTTGACACATTTGTACTTATGTATTTTCGTAATTGTAACCACATATTTTCCTATTTTTGTACCTATTTTTGTTAACTGTACTTATTGTTAAGAAATGATCATTAATAATAATGTTCTTTTTATAACATAAAATCATAGAAAATGTGGAGAATTTTCGAAGAAATGGTTAATACACAATTGGCAATTTTGGGGATTTAAGCCGAATGTTGCAGGAATTCTAAAAATTTACGTTGACAGCACTGAAGCACTGATGAGTAGGCTTATTCCAATCAGATCGGGTAAGGCGCGTTTAGTATGTAGAGAGTAATCCCAATTTTTGGATTTTCATGTGCGCATCTCAATCTTGACTATGTATTACTATTGTTGAACAGCGGGCTTAGATCTAAGCTATAATTAGGTTAGTAAACGGGCCCTAAGAAACGGCAGGATTGACTCGGCATAAGCAGGAAATGCAACAAGAGATAAAAATTGCCGACGTGAATTGTCAAAGTGCGGGAGCGAAACATGCTCGTCCGGAAAGTAACATTTCTGCTATTACTACCTAAGCTATTATTATCCTAATTAACACCCTTGAAGAAATGGAAGGCCATACAAAAAGCTCACAGAGGCCGCGATCCCCGTCTTTGTCCTAGGCACATCCACATAAAATAATTTGTTATATGTGCTTAAAGCTTTACTGCTTCTAAGATTTTGTCACGAAACTTTTAATAGGTAATGTATATATGTAATAATTAAGCTAATGCAGCGACAAAAGAGAAAACGTCAGGAGATTTAGAATGTGTTTATTATTACAATTATTAATTGAAATAGTAGTGTCCTGTGAAGATGATTAGTAACGATATATGGCAATGCGTGTTTTGCCGTTACTAATATAAGTTATATTTAATTAATGGCTAATAAATTTCATAAAAGTTGTTTTTATTATTTCGACGTTTACTCTATTAACGCCAACGAATCCCAGCAAATGAGGCAAAAAATGGATATAGCTTTCGAACCATTTTAAAATGCCTCCGATCGTCCCTATAGTTAATTATTAAGTTTAAGGAATGGTTACTGCAGAGTACTAAAATGCACTAGAGTTTAAAGTTTTACTTCTTGATTGTACTTCTGATGTGTCGATTCCCATATTTGGACCGTTGTCGTAAACTTGACCTCTCATATTTTACACTTTCAATTCACTTTTTCCTAACTCTTTCAATAAAACTGAGATAATTCTTTACCAGTGGATCTCTCGATTAACATAAATCCCAAAAAATGTTCATTCATTTTACATTCAAATTCGGATTCTGATTGATCAATAAAGACATATACTTACTATAAGTTCATCTTTACTCCCATCAGGAGTGCAATCAAGAATAACCGGATAACATTTCGCTTTTTGAACTTGTTTTATTATATAAGGCTACGTTATCATGTAGTAATTCAGTAATTTCATTCTGGATATTTTTCCCTAAATGTGATACGGTATTTTCTTCATTGTTGAGGATTTTACGAACGTGTTTCTCCATTAATGAGTAAAATTCAGCTAGCAATTAAATTAGTTTTATGAAATTTCCAGTATTATGTTCATAAAACTTGTCCTTTGTATCCTGGAATGCAGAGAACTTTCTCCAGGCAATTTAATAACTGATATTATACGTAAAATCACTCCGTACGGTATTTAATTTCGGTATTAATAAATTTCTGTGTAGCTGAATCTACCGTTTGACAAGTTTCCAAACTTTGTTTTAGCGCTATCCATGATTTCAAATTATTTACATGAGTTTTTGAATCTTCATGTTTTCTAATACCTCACCAATATTTTTCCAGTTACTATACCCTCATTTGAACAGGAACTTAATTTTGCATAATTATTAAGTGTGCAACAAATATAGAATACGACAGAATACATCAGCCAATCCGTCGCGACTTCTTCTCCATTTTCTAAAATCCTATGATAGTGTTTGGATCTTTCCGAACTAAAAATATTTATATATGCCCGTTAATAATACTTATTTAATGTTTATCCTACGCGCCAAAAATTAACGGTGTCTCGCTAAATCGTAATGATTAATGAATATGCTTAATATTCAGTTAGATGAACTTCTGCATCAAAAAGATCATTGTTAAAAGTCAATTAGTGGTATTGGCGCCCCTTACTGTTAAATAATGCATAATTTGTTGCACATGCAATATACATACACGCCACTCATTGCCGGCTCTAGGCGGTAGGCAAGGAAGGCAATTGCTTACGGCGGCAAAATTTAATGGCGACCAAATTTAGAGGAGACAAAATCACCTAAACTACTAGAGCGCAAAAAATAAACACAGCCCTCAAAAATATATTTCGAAGAAATGTCCATGTACCCAAACGTAAATTTTTTGGTTAGGTTTCGCCCTCTGTTGGGACGATTTTTATGCTTTGAATTATGTCTTTGTCGTATTACAATATGAGATACTTAAATAGACAGCTCTGCTTTAAAATGTCTGACAGAAGAAAGAAACTATCTGGTAGTCGATATAAAAAAAGATTGCAGAAGCAAAGCTAGCTTCAAAAGCGGACAGGAACGTTGCGTAGCTCCTTAAAAAATGCATTCAATAGTAGTTCCAAACAAAACAAAGAGCCAAACAGAGACGGGATCTAAATATTACTGTCAATTCTGATTTGGATTATTAAGACGATACCGATAATAAAGATAAAATTGCGAGTTATTCCAGCTAGGACCAGAATTCAACAGATTATGTTTCGAAAACATTTTGCTAGTGCTACCTTGTCTTTAGTAACTTTATTTTTATTCAGTTACGTTAGTAATACTTAGAGATGCCATCTTCGAGATGCGCTCCACTGATGTATCTGCAGTATCCACAATTTCGTCCGCGATATTACATTAGTTAATTTTGCAACAGGCATAATATATGTAATAATGATAATGACATAGTTAGGTGTATCGAGAAAACGACCTCTGTTCGTTCAAGCAAATGAGTTAATAAGTGGACATTGTGATTTAATTTACAATGGCGCAAAAATTAAATATACAGTTTGCGAAATGTTTCTATGTGCTGGGCGAAAAGCCACTGCACGTGACACGTGAAGACTATAAAGCACATATCAAAAACAAAACTGTGTAACAATGATTTTGTGGAATCTACAGTTTACTTTACTATCGAATGAATCTTTTTGTTCATTTCAGAATAAATACACGAAATATCCGTTACCTAGTCGGAACAACTTTACAAAATTTTTTATCATCTGTCTGGGACAATATTGAACATAGGATTAAATCCGAATTAAAAAATAAAAAACTGTGGTTATGTGTGAATGAAACAACAGATGGTAAAAAAAATCCTGTTAATGTTATGAAACGTGCAATGGAATCACTTCAATCATCGTCTTCAACTTCACTACCTTCCAGAAGAGTATAACAATGTACTGACGAAGTAATTTCAAAGTTAGTGTTAAATACATTGGAAAATTTTGAACTTTCAACAAACCAACTCATAATGTTTATGAGTGATGGTGCTGGTCTCTTAAAAAATGTTTGTGCCATGTTACAAAAACAGTTTCTGTCAAATCCTCAGAACGCTTTCCAGAATTTCACAGACTCTGTCCCGGTATCTCTGAACCACCAGAGACGATCGTTACACATTAGGGAACATGATTACAGGTAGCGTTTTATTATTATACATATTTTGAGAATATAAAGAACGTGATTTCAAAATTCGATCCGAAAAAAGCTGCAAAATTTCAAGAGTCGGCTTAAAACGGATTAAAAACTATTCAGAACAATTACTTCGGACTAATGGAAGCAATATAATAATTAGAAAGTCCATCGTTGTCGTTAGTGGATCTGTTAAAATAGTGAAAGATGTTCACGCTCAGCTATACGCGATAGAAGATCCAAAAAAGTCTTGCGTTATACGGAAGTTTAAAAGTGTTTTAGATAAGATTTCAGACTTTGCCACATTAAGACAAATTTGTGAAGGTGCGTGTACAGACCCTTTAAGTTGTTTTAAAGATTATTTCAGTTATGTAAATATAAAGTCATTAGATGCAGGACACTCGTTTTCAGTATATAAACATATTTTTGCCCAAGACGCAATTGGTTTGCTGAAACAATTGTGGAAACAAATCTAATGTTGTAAATATTTAACCAATGTTATCCACTCTAAGACTTTGTGGAAGACGTTCAAAATGGTAAATGTATAACTTATTATTTCTTTTATGTACATACTATAAACTGTACGCCCATAACGCGCACCTAAATTTGGCTTTTCTAATAATAATTATTGTTAAGTAGTATTATTTCTCTTGTATTATCTCACTACTGCAATACTTATTAATTTTATTATTCCTAGCTACTTTTGGCAGTGTATTCGTTTTCTTATGTATTACAATACTTCTCCTTGTACAAAGGATACTAAGAAAGTTTTGCAATACAGTTTTCTGTATTTAATATTTTCAATATAATTTCCACTATACTCAATACACCTCTCCATCCCCCGAAACCAATCTTTAAACCAGTTCTGCCAAGTTTCACTAGGGAGTTAAGCACATTCGTTTTCCCAAGCCCGCAGAGGGCCCTCATCACTGGAAAACCGCCTCACTTTTAGCTTCATTTTCACATGCGATCTGAACTGTAGGAGAGTGCTCGAGAAGTTTAAATCCTGTCGTGGTCAAATATGCGGTGCAGGCTTTGGCGCGGTGAGCTGTAGCATTATCGTGATGGAGGAGTCAGGTGTCCATTCTTGATTTTAGCCGAAGGTTCTTCAAAGATCCAATGACTTTAGGCAGACACTGTTCAGTATACCACTTAGCTGTGACTATCTTCTGTGTGTCCAAAACGACGCGTTCCACAATTCTACTCGATTTGAAAAATACAGCATCATTTTCTTCTTTACAAATAGGAATTTTCTGACAACTACGGGTATGTCGTCATCATCAAAGACCCAAACTTTGTTTTGACCTTCGGTCGGCACATCGTAATAGTACAGCCAAGTCTCGTCGCCTGTCACGATGTTGTTCACATACCGAGATTGTCCCTTATTCAACTTTTTTGGCATCTCCCGGTACCAAGTCACACGTCGTGTCATCTGCTCTTCAGTCAGTCGATGCGGCACCCAGAGAGAACAAAGTTTCTTCACGTGCAAATGATCGTGTAGAATTGAACGAATTGCTGGTGCGTTTTGGCCTGAAGTACCCTCTATCTGTTGGTAGGTCACTCGCCTGTCCTCGCTAAGCATTTTCCTCACAATAGTAACGTTTTCCTCCCTAACTGACGTTCGTGGCCTTCGCGGCCTATCAGCATCCTCCACAGTTAAATTTCCCCTTTGGAATTCTCTATACCACCTGAATATCGTTGTGCGATGTGGACAAACATCACCTAGTGCAAGGGTCATTTCTTCGAAGCACTGGTCTATGTTTAAAGCACGCACGAAATTATAACGCGAAACTGCTCTTATCTCATTTCGTGACCACGATGCCATCGCAAGTACTTTACACTCGCACTGCTAATGAATAACTGAGAAACTGAGCCCATCGACATGGCGCGGCGGCTACTGTGCACGTATGAACATGTCTCAACATGCAGCAACAAGCAGCTTCCTACGATTAATTGTTGCGTCGTATTGCAAAACTTTCCTAGTACCCTTTGTATTGTTCTAAGTATAAAAGGTCCTTTTTGACATCCATAACTTCCCCTATGAAGGCCAGGAGGTGTGCAGTGGTTCATTCTTCGACCTCTGACTTAAATTTCAATTTGAAACCCCAAATACGATTTTAAAGTTAGAGGAGATGAGTGATTCTCTTAATTTCACAGAGTGGGCGAGTTTATTTCGCATTGATTTGTTTTATCTCACGACGTGAATAAGCGAAAAATTATTAGGAGGATTTTTGCATTGGACTACCGGAATCAGCTGCAATCTCCATATCCTTAATTAGTGAAGACCGTTTGGGGAATAATTTTACTGATTAACCTGCGGCAGTTGACCCCGTTTTATCATCGTGAAAAGATAAGAAATAAATCAATTAAGTAGAATGTTCATCGTTTTTTTTTTGTATCTACCGACTATTGAGAAACCCGATCAACTCGATTTAATCCTGATAATTTCAGTGTTTTATTTCTTCTGTATGTTGTGAATTTCGTGTGTAAAATATCATTTTAAAACAAATGTTTATTTCTCACTTGAAAAAATATTGAATTTGTAAAAATTTAATATTTTAAAAAAGTTGTAATATAACTACAATTTTTTTTCATTTTGTGTTATGTATATTTATCATCATTTGAGATCCTGTCTTTACAAATCATATTGGTTTCCGGTGAACCAGTTTCTTTTTATGCAGAAAACAGAAAGAAGGCGTATTCACCGCGTTCATTTTATTTCAATTACTTTTGAGTACATTATATGTTGTTATATGTGTTTATAAACTTTTATTAATCATTACAATTGTCTTACGATTTGAAGTCACTATGTAAATATTTTAATTAAGTAATTGTCTCTTTTTATCATCCTACGATTATTTAAATTAAACCTTCCGTAGTGTTTTCTAGACTACAACATATTTTTCTGGGTCATTAACACATTATTTCATTTTTAATTAACCTTATTTCTGCCACTCTCAAACCGTTCAGATGTAGTAGCACCATGTGTTTTTTTTTGTAGTAAACCTTACATACATAACATAACTCATACAATTCCACGTGTGAAAAGAAAATGTCAATATGCTTCGAGTTAAAGTAGGTAAGTAATATGTAGTGCAGTACACAGACAAAAAGAAATTTCTTTATTCAACTATTGAACGTCATTTTTCGTAAGTCCAATTAACCAATACTTAGTTAAATAAAATAAATATAAAATGGCAAAACATTTAAAAATGGAAAATTATTTTACTGGAATGAAAAAAATTGGTCGATTTCTAGAATTCCCAAAGAAAATCTTTGAATTTATGTTCGCATACGTCAGCCCATCAGCCGCTAAGTAATATCTTCTTTGAATACAGTCAAATGAGCTTCATTTATTAATTTTAAATGAACGTTTTAATTTCATCAGCGAGGGAGGCACAGAATAGCCAGACCGGGAATCATCTTCGAGATTAAAATTACGAAATTTTAGAAATCATTTATTACTCTTTCTTACGTGTATTGCTTCATTACTAAATTCACACAAGACTCAATACACTCGTAGATGTTTGCTTGATCAATAGATGAACCGTGGTAAAAGCCATATATGTGTTTTCGTTTCTACCTGAGAAATTAACTTACAGTCCTCTCACTACTTTATATATTCTTCAATTATTTTGTTGTTGTGTTAAGAAGTCCGCTTTCATCTTTATACAGGAGAAGATTCTGCACTAAAAAGTTATAATCTCATTTTTCTCACCAAACTGCTTTTACTTAAAACATAAATTTGTTGAAATAACTAAATGTTACGTTTACTCAAAATCTCAAAATACTTTTCTACTTCGAAACATTGCTAATAGGTGGCTAAAAACAGTAGTTGAATGAATGCGTTTTGCATTGGCTGAATATTATTTCCACGACGTTTCTATAGTAGTTTTCACCACTATTAACTTAATTTCCACTTTCATATATTCATTCTATAATTTCTTTGACATAAATTTGTTGCAGTTGAGTAAAAAAATAAATTATATTTATTTCGCGAATATAGAAAAAACTTTAATTCGACAAAGTAAAAAGAAAAATCGAACAATAAAAAAGCATACACAACACGGTCTCGTTTTTGCTGATTGAACACGATGTTTCCACCCATTTTCTTCTTTCCAGTCGGTTTCACACATTCTCTATTAGAGTATACAAGTCAACATCCATGTGTCCCTTTTAGGTTTCACGTAGCCTTAATTGAGTTATTTTTAAAAATGTCACACACCCTGTTTAAAGCATTCTTTTATGTTTACGCCTCGTTTCGTTAATTTTTATAATGGATGTTTTTTTTATTAAATTTTATTAGAAGCGTTCCTACAATTATCTGCTACTATTTGTATACATAATGAAATTTACAAGAAAAAGTGTCGATTATAAAAATAAACGAACGGGTCAATATGTGAAATAACAGTTTTTGTCGTTTTTAGTATTAAGGCAGTGATGAAAATGAATACAAAAATAAGTCAAATGCTTGAGATATCCAAAATTTGCAAAGTTTTACTTAGGAAATACAAAACTTGTATACTATTTAAATATTTCGCAAATTACTGTTTAAATTTATAAGAAATAATTACAACAATAATAATAAACAAAGCAATAGCTTATTGGTTATTTTCTCATACCTCTGAAATAAGATAAATGGTGTGGAATTTAAAATATTAATAACGATCATCCATATCTTAAAGTCCGTTATGGGACATTAACGCCAATTACAGAGGGCATTAGCAGACTATGAATTATTATTATGTTTGTTCTTGTGGTGCGCCTCAAGTCATTTCCTGTTAGCCTTCAGTTGAGCAAGAAGAGAAATCTTAGCTATTAGCTATCAGAATTCGTTTTTATTTTTTGCATAATTCAAGTATTAAAAGGATAAATCTTATAATGTACCATTTTTATAACATTTATTATGCATGGTTTCAAAGCATTTTTATACTCACATACTCACAATTAATAAAATTCGTAAATGATCTAGTAACGAATGTGAGGTTGCGGCGGAAGCTTTTAGAAACAGGTTCCAGGTGCTGTAATTGGAAGTTAAGAGTATTATTGTCGTTTTGTAACACCACTAGCAGATCAAAAAGTAACCAAATAGTTCCATTTGTGCACTGTCTTAAAAAAGTTGTGTGGAAAAATTTTTGTCAACAATTTCGTGAACGATGATTTTGTATGATTTCTTATCTGTATTAATTCAACAACAGGGCATCAACTAACTTCATCTGACTATTATGAAAGAAGCACTATCGAATGAGCTATTTACGATTGGTTTGCAGAATTTAAGCGTGGATGTAGAAATCTTAGTGATAAATTTTGTAAAGTTCGGCATTTATAGTTGCAACACACATCATGCCGTAAAAGGAATGCTACATACAATTTGGTATGTGACGTACAGTGAAATCCAAAGGCACTGACATAAATAAAATACGAGATCTCACATTAATATTTTTTGGCTCTAAAAACACTTTTCGCATTTGATTGAAGCTGAGAAAAGGTTTGTATCTAATGGAGCAAAATATGCGCCCTAAAAAATTTAATCAATTCTGTTTACATTATAAAATATAATGAATCTTGGATGTATTCCTACAACCGAAATTATACTCCAATTAGCTGTTTTAGTGCTCTGAAGTAAGACTAAACCAACAAGTTCTGTTGGCTTAAACATGTCCCAATGTTTCAAAAAATTGTGACAGCTATCTATTTAAAAGATCAAATTAATGTCAATTAGAGCACAACGATTTTTTTGAAAGATTAGCTTACTTGACGGAGCCACAAAACCTATTCCACTGTAATCCTTCCAGATTTATTGTGGTCCTCATATCTTTTTAAAGTACATTTTCTAGCTTCATTCTTTTAATTAATTTTAAATACTTAGAGAGCAGTTTTTCTATTTGGAGTTTCGTTTCAGGCTATTTCTTCAAAAACAGGCTCTCACAAAGTCGTGACAGTAGACATTTTCGCTACTACTCCGTACGTGTTCACGTGTTTAACGTATGTTGCGTTCGTAATATAATTACAACAAATTCTGTTCGGGGATACATAGACACATACAAGTATACGTATCGTTTGATATCTAATTTTTTTTTATTAAATCCTGTATATTCTACTCTACCAGTTTAATGCATACCTTATCATGCAATTAATTGCATTTTTCCCTGACTACATACTGCTTTCGCAATTATTTTTCTTATAAATTATATTTCAAGCTTTAGATTTTTTAGTTTTTTAATTTAATTTTATTATCCTTGGCAAACATTAACAGTAATATAAAATCTACATGATGATATCAATTTATAATGTTTCTCGAGCCAGTTCTTGTCACTTCCTTTTACACTATGTGACAAAAAAGAGTAAAAGTATACTGTATTTCTACACAAAATTTTGTACAAATATTCACTTCGTTGAGAGTAATAAATGATTCAATTTTTGTTGAAAAATTCGTACTCTTTATAGAGAAAACTTAATAGAGTTACAGCTCCGCGTAAATGAATACATTCTGTTGTTCGCCCGGACATGCTTTCAATAAAATATTCTATGGAATCCTATGGAAGCTCATTTCAAGCAATTTGTAGGGCATTATTTTGCTATTGTATGTTCATTCGAGGGTTAAAAACATATCAACTAGTGGACCGATCATATCTGACATACCTCACGGACGATAAGTATAACGATCGCGAGGACCAGTTAAAAATATTGATGACAACTTCTTGTAGGAATCGTAATATAACAGCTGCAATATGAGGCCTGGCATTGTCTTGCTTACTTAGCTATTGGATATATAAAGCAAACAGTTTCATAATTTTCTAGATATATTTTCGAGCATTTAAATTGCCTCGAAAGAATACTAAAGAATTCATACTTCTTATATATATATATATATGTATATTATCCATCCTCTAGTAAGTGGAGTCTCGCATTTTATGGAAAAATTCAAAAACGTACTTGTCTACAATTTCAAGGAACGACAAAAAAGAACGATATTCGTTGGAAAAACCAATATTGTTACATTCATCATCCCAGTTTGCCCATATATTACATCATTCTAATCTCATACCTTGATGTCAACTAATGAGATGATGTATTAGTTTTTGGCGATAGAAAATTAATGCAAACGAACAAACACGGTGATAAATGGAGTGCAATATTATCCCATGGCCTACCTATGTCTACTATTCTGATCCTCAACGCCAATTTTTCCTATTTTTCCAATCGACGGATCTTCTATGGCGTCCAGAGTCTCTCCTACTCTGTTGCTTACTATCTCTGGAGCAATCTCTCCAATAAACTGTATCGAATAAAGGCATCTGCTTAGTGAGTTTGAAAAGTGCGATACTCCTCTCGTGTAGTCCAATGATACGACTCTTTTCGAAATCACTTAGCTGGAGAAAATTTGGTAGTCTTTGAACTCTTGGCATTTTAATACACTCATTCACAACTATAGGCTTTTATTAGAAACATGTCCGCGCAGATAGCAGAACGTAATTGTTTGCGCGACGAGGCAATTCATTATTAATTTTTTTCTGTAAGAGTACGAAGTTTTCAACAAAAATTTAAGCATTTATTATTCTCAAATACAAAATATTGATACAAAATTTGGCTTAAAAAAATATACTTTTACCGGGTGATTCGTTTTTCTTTTGTCACAGTGGATATATTTAAGTTGTAAATTGATTATATTGATAATTTCAAAACTATAAGGGTGTTTAAAATTGTCTTTTGTAAAACTATAGTTCAAAACTTAGTCATCGTTGGCGATATAATCGCAATTATTATATTCTATTTTATATAAAAATGTTGTATTTTTCGTCACATAAAACTTATTAAAAAGACCCTATTAACACTAATGCAATTTTTATGAACCACTTTTATATTATGTAGCATTAATATTTTATAGATTCTTTCGGAAAGTATTTCCATACTTCGGAAGGTATGTATACCCTTTAAAATTGTTATATACCTAAAATATTAATTTTGCGACTATTTCAAATATTAACTGTTATTATCTACATTACAGGTTCTGTATTTTTGAAAGTGGTCATGCTAAAATGTTCAAAATAGCTTCTTCATAATAATTTTCTGGAAATAATTATGATGAAGACTGCTTCTATTAGTTGAGCTTTCATATTTTCTTCAGGAACAATGTCTAATTTCCATATTTAATAAATTTCTATTAAGCATTTTCTTTATATATCAATATTGTGGAACGTTTTATATACATATTCTTTTCATTTTCATCGTTAAAGTGTGATGGTACGTTTTATTAAATAGTAAGTAGTCATTTTCACGCCAGTGGTGTAACTGCCACGACGCTGAAAAGCAAGTATTATTTTAGAGAAAAGATATTATTTACAATAAGGCGATAATAGATAATCTTTCTATAAAATTACCAACTTTACGCATTATCGTTTACAAACGAAATAAAAATGTGTAATTTTCTGTATGCTTGTAAATATAAATATAAAAATGGAATATACGAATCGTCTACTAATCAATAATAGCAACACTTTAAGATTTTTGTAAAATTAATCTAATTCAATAACTTCATATGCATAAGTTCACTAACCATTTTTGATTAAATATTTTGCATTAAAAAGCATTTAGGAAATATTGGATTTTTCAGATTTAAACGAACGCAAATTTTTTAACAAAAATACAGTGTTTCGACTCTTGATCTTTATATTTTCTGGTCAGTATTTTATTAGTACATGACTCACTATTAACTATTGTTGCAAATAAATGATTTTGCTGCATATTGTGGTTGGGATAAATTATACTGTTCTATATTATTACATAGTAAAACAAGCTCTATGTAGTTGAAATTTGATGGAGCCTGTGGTTGATTGACTTGATCAATAAGGTTGATATATAACCCCTTTTCCACAATTAACTATTTGTAAAATTCTGTATACGCATTTCGACAACTAAGTTGTCATCATCAGCAGATAATTTCAAAGTGTCGCACCTGGTAAAACACGGCGAAAAAATTGTACGAAAAATAAACTCCGTACGCGATCCGCACCGATGAAAACCAAGATGTGCACTGTGTCTGTTTCACAAGATTTTTAAAAAATACTTTTACTTAAACTAACATGCACTACATCGAAAAAGGTTATTATGGTCAAAAGTGTGTGATTTATGTGTGTTTTATGATATTGTTCCTCTTGTCTTTCAGTAGAGAGAAGAGAGGCGTTTGCAGAGGGCCGGCGTCATAAACGTTTACCAGATGGCCTGAATTCTTTACGATGTGCATGCTTTCATACGCGTCCAGTTCGCGATAATTGTACACGTTCTTTATTAAATGTAAACAATCCATATTAACACTGTGGTTATTTTCTAATCCATGTCTCGCTATACCCGATTTTTCCGGTCGGTTGAATTTTATGTGCGAAAGGTGTTCTTTATACCTGGTTTCGATCGATCTTTTGGTTTGGCCGATGTATTGTTTATTGCACTCTAAACATTCAATTCGGTAGATTCCCGATTTTTTATTCTCTTCAATTTTGTCTTTTGCATTTCCTAACAGCATTTTAAGGGTATTATTAGGGCGTGAACATACTTTAAACCCGTGATCTTTAACGCGTATGAAAGCATGCACATCGTAAAGAATTCAGGCCATCTGGTAAACGTTTATGACGCCGGCCCTCTGCAAACGCCTCTCTTCTCTCTACTGAAAGACAAGAGGAACAATATCATAAAACACACATAAATCACACACTTTTGACCATAATAACCTTTTTCGATGTAGTGCATGTTAGTTTAAGTAAAAGTATTTTTTAAAAATCTTGTGAAACAGACACAGTGCACATCTTGGTTTTCATCGGTGCGGATCGCGTACGGAGTTTATTTTTCGTACAATTTTTTCGCCGTGTTTTACCAGGTGCGACACTTTGAAATTATCTGCTGATGATGACAACTTAGTTGTCGAAATGCGTATACAGAATTTTACAAATAGTTAATTGTGGAAAAGGGGTTATATATCAACCTTATTGATCAAAGCTCTATGTGTTTTTTAAATTATTGTGTGTGTTTATGTTTACGACAAAGTCGGTATGCAAATCAGTATTATTATATTCTTCTGGACTTCCGGGCTGGAACCGCGTCACTGGTATAACTGCCGACTTTTCGTACCCACTCGTATGGGATATCTTCAAAGCTCAACTACTGCTACATCGGCAGTGTTACCAGTGACGCGATTCCAGCCCGGAAGCCCAGACGAAGATAGTACGGACCACGACCGCGGAAGTCTACGTACAAAATTAAACAGTATTATTATACTTGAAGCTGACAATGGCAACGCTACTACAGTCCTTGAGTGTATTGAATACGAACCAGAGAAACATTACTTACTCATAAAGGGTTCCTACAGACTTTTAGGAGAATATCCACCATACATATCGGAAAATGTTCCTAAACTGTACGGTCTACTCAAAAATCTCAAACATAGCCTTCTCTTCCATCCTATAGTCAGTACTCAAATAGTGTTACTATCTAAATATCTTGCAAATTTCCGCAATCCTTACAATAGTCATAATAAAAATTTATTAAAAATTTGGTACAGAGGCTGAAAAAATGAAAATATTCACTGGTAAACTTTAATGTCGAATCCCTGTTTACCAGAGTTTTATACTTGACACCATACAAATAACCCGACAGACTGGTAACTAATTCGATAAGCGATCTAATGAAAATCTGTTTAACCTCTGTTTATTTAACCATCATTCAGCATTAAAACGTAATGCCATAAACTCCATAATACAAAGAACCTTTTCCATATTTGAACCTAAATTACTATCCTGAAAACTTAATCATGTAACCAAATCTTAATTAATAACAACTATTCCAAGATATCCATCGCTCTATAAACCACCGTCTCAATTTAAGACTGTCTAATTTATTTTATCGGATCGTTTCAATTTCCAAAGCCGATATACCTAACAAGGTATCACCCAGCATATTAGCAAAAGCTTTCTAATACATTACATCAAAGCACTGAAAATAAGTTTGCAATATTGAGAATAACTATATTCTTGTCTAATGTTTATAATCATCTGTCCGGCGTATATAGGGCTACCAACTCTACAGGAGTGACGGGGATGTCCCTAAATTTAACAAATTAGTCCCGGCGGAATAGAAAATAGCCAGAGATACGAAAAGTCTCGGAATTTAATGGGACTGCTCCAAATAACGGCCATACTTAGCTGCGATAGAGATGCCCTTATTTTATTTTATTAAACGACGAAATGTAATGTTTTATTTTAAATTAAAGTGTACTCCTATAAATGGTGACCAAGCTAATAAGAACGACAAAAAAGGTAAGCAGGTAACATTTTAACATTGAATATAATATTGTACGTAATATAATATGTAAGTACATAACGAATGAAACTTTGTAGAATAAATACATAAGACTTCTTGAACCATGCTTAACGGATATTATATCTTCAAAAATAAATATACTATTAAAAATTAAAAGTTTATTTTCAACAAAAATTCTTCGGCACGATTATTGTTCTTGTATGAACATCTAATATATATGTATAACTCCTTTATATACATATATATATATATATATATAAAGAAAACATTTTACTCGCGCATGATATAGGAACGATGTGAATAATCGAAAACTTAACAAATTGTTACTTACAAGTACGAATCGAACATTGATTTTATATAGACAACTATATCATTTTCCAAAATAGTTTTATAATTCTATATTCTGTATTGATAATACATAATAATGCCATAAAATGGTAAAAAGCCCTTACGTTCGGAGCTTACTCAGTTATAAAGACACTGTGTATATTTGGTTTTGGCAGTCAGATTTTGATGTTAATAGTTATATATAAATATATAATTAAGCCCTTCTCATTGTAAAATTAATGAAAATTAATATTTCCTGCTGTACTATCGTTGTTACTAATTATAGAAAATAATTAAAATTTTCTGCATTGGAGCAGGAGTCGAATACGTATTTGTCGTTTTTTAGACGACTCTTACTAATTAGGCCACCAACTTGACTGCGTGGAATAACAATTAGATATGTTCTATAATACAATTTCTAATATATTAAGAGACTTGAAGTGTACTGCTTGGTAAAAATTGAACAGAAAATATTTGGTAAGGCATAGAGTAAGGTATATCAGTGGTTAAATATAAAATTATGTAAATAATTATAAAATTAACGTAAATATACATTTTAGTAACTAAAAAAATTCTTATAATAAATCCAAATTATAGAAAATATTTAATAGTAAAATTGCATTTGTGTTTCTTTAAATTGTTTTTACGTATTTATAAAATACAAATGAAAATTAGACGATCATATAATGAAATATTTCGCAACACAAAGGTTAATTATATTTAAGCTCAAATTTTTGGTTAAAACGCACTAACTTCAGAATGTATCTGCAGCTATCCAAATTAAATTAGTAGTGGGTAAGTGTGTTATTTAGTATCAAAGAATAACTGTGTCACAGATTCATAGATTATATTTTTATTGAATGTCAATCAGTAACGACCAACGGACAATAAGCCGTACTCAATAGCATATAAAGTGAAAATGATCAAATTCAACTAATCGTAAGTAAATATTTCAAACACGAAGAATAGAAAACAATTTCTTCAAGTAGATATTCTGTGAACGTCTGAGAATAATTCAAATATTAATAATACCCTGTTTACGACGCGTTTTGAGTATCAAACTCTCATCAGATAAACTGTGTTGTTAAAGAATCATTCTTTGTGTGTTATGGTATTGATTACTATACAGCAAAATAATGAGAAAACAATATCACTCTCTCTCTCTCTCTCTCTCTTGTCCGAACATGCAAATGTTCTAACGAAAGAATGAAGTTCGTATTTGTCCAACTAAATGGGTAACTACGTTATCACAATGCGTATCTAGACAAAAATTTAAACTTGGCATATGAAATTAAGTGAACGTCTGAGAAAAAGTCAAATGTTAATAACAACCTATTTACGACGCGTTTCGAGAATCAAACTCTCATCAGATAAACTGCGGTGTTATTAACGAATCATTCTCTATGTGTTATCGTATTGATTACTATGCAGCAAAATAATGCAAAAACAATCTCTCCCTCTCTCTCTCTCTCTTGTCCAGACATGCAAATGTTCGAACGAAAGAATGAAGTTCGTATTTGTCCCACTAAATGGATAACTATGTTACCACAATGCGTATATAGACAGAAGTTTAAACTTGGCATATGAAACCAAGTGAACGTCTGAGAAAAAGTCAAATGTTAATAACAACCTATTTACGACGCGTTTCGTATATCAAACTCTCAACAGGTAAACTGCGGTGTTATTAACGAATCATTCTCTGTGTTATCATATCGATTGAAGTAAGAAGTAAGTTCATATTCGTCCCGCCAAATGGATAAATATGTTATCACGATGCGTATATAGGCAGAACTCTTTAAATTTGCCACATGCCATTAGGTGAAGGTCCAATAATAATTCAAATGTTAAAATACGCTGTTTACGACGCGTTTCGAATATTAAACTGTCACCAGGTAAACTGGCGGCACGAATACAAGCGTTCTTCTTCTAGTTAGTTAGTTGAAAGTTCTATCTGTCTATATATGCACCATGATAATATAGTCATCCCTTTGGCGGAACGAATGCGAACTTCGATCTACCGTTCAGATATTTACATGTTCGTACGAGAGAGGGTGGTATTGTTTTTTTATTAGATATTTTGTATTAGTCGAGATGGGCTAGCCTATGTAACGAGCTACTCCAAGTCCGTATCTCAAAATTACGTTTAAATTTAAATATAACGATTTTCCAAGTGCAAATTAAATTCCGCTCCCAATGGTAATACATAATCTGGAACGACTGGCTAATGCTATTGTGAATGTTTTAAATTAAGTAAAGTGTTACCGCTACGTTTTCTTTTCGTTCTAGAAAGTCGAACGTTATATCAACTTATTTTAATTCGCCACTTAGAAGACGGTCGTTTTCTGTAGATTATTATTTATTTTCACGGGTAGATATTCTGTTTATTAATTAGAAGTATTATGGCAATTTTTTTATTACATTAATATTTCAAGTATTACATAGTATGTCTAGAATTATAATTAATTAAAAATAAAAACTGTGTAATAGAAGTTATTTTTCGATTAAACTTGTTACTTTATTTTTGCAATTATAAAACTATCTCTCAATATAAAATTTATGTTTATAAAAACAATATAAGCATTGTATGCCTATCGCTTATCTAACATTATTTCTTCTCAGTAGCAGCTTTTTTTAAATATTTTCCTAAAGCTGTTGCGATCATATACTTTCTCCTTCAAATTCTTCACGCCAATATTTTCAGTCTGCGTCAATTGCCTTCATCCACTCAATTCTTAGTTTGCCTTCTCTTGTATTCCATATTCCATAAATTACTACTTTCTTTACTCAGCGATTACTGGAGATTCGGTTACCATGTTCTAACTTGCACTTTGTGATCTTATAATGGGTGTCCCACTAGATCCTTTAATAATTTTTTTACTTAGTGATTCGTTCTTCGTCTTGATTTCCACTTATCTTCATGCCACCAAAAATTTTCCTTAAAATCTTATCTCCCACGCTTTATTTTCTCCATTTTCATGCATTTTGTTGTTTATTCATTAACTGCTTGCCAACACAAAAATCTTTTCCAATTCTTTCATTTAACTAAAAATAAGAACAATCTGTATTCTACTCTCTTTTAATATCAACTCCAATACCATATTAAAAAGCGATGTTGACAGTGGGTTTCCTTGTCTCAACACATTTTTAAAAATTTTACGTGCATACACACATACAAAGTTTGTAACAATGTTACTTCTATTTCCATGCCCGTATCCTTTTATAGTTAAATACGAGTGTGGTTCAAGTTTAACCTAGATCTTATTTTTTTCTGATTGATACAAATTACAAATTAATATTATATATACAAATTGTACTAGGAAAGTTTTACAATACAGCTTTGTTTATTTAATTTTTTCAAAGTAATTTCCTCTACACTCAATATACCTCTCCATCCTCCGAAACCAATCTTTAAACCAGTTCTGCCAAGTTTCACTACGGAGTAAAGCACACTCGTTGTCCCAAGCCCACAGAAGGTCCTCATCACTGGAAAACCTAGCAAGATCTAGACTGTAGGGAGGCTGCTCGAGAAGTTTCAATCCTGTCGTGGTCAAATATTCGGTGAAGGCTTTGGCGCGGTGAGCCGGAGCATTATCGTGATGGAGGAACCAGGTGTCCATTCTTGACTTTGGGCGCAGGTTCTTCATAGATCCAATGACGTTAGGAAGGCACTGTTTCGTACACTACTTAGCTGTGACTGTCTTCTGTGTGTCCGAAACGACGCTTTCTTCAATTGTACTCGATTTGAAAAATACAGTTATCATTTTCTTCTTTACAGATCGGGATTTTCTGACAACTACGGGTGTGTCCTCATCATCAAAGACCCAAACTTTATTTTGAGCTTTGGTCGGCACATCGTAATAGTACAGCCAAGTTTCGTCACCTGTCACGATGTTGTTCACATACCGAGATTGTCCTTTATTAAACTTTTTTAGCACCTCCTGGCACCAAGTCACACGTCGTGTCATCTGCTCTTCAGTCAGTCGATGCGACACCCAGAGAGAACAAAGTTTCTTCATGTGCAAATGATCATGCAGAATCGAAGGAGTTGCTGGTCCATTTAAGCCTGAAGTACCCTCTATCTGCTGGTAGGTCACTCGCCTGTCTTCGCCAAGCATTTTCCTCACAGTAGTAACGTTTTTCTCCGTAACTGACGTTCGTGGCCTTTCCGGCCTCTCAGCACCCTCCATAGTTAAATTTCCCCTTTGGAATTCTCTATACCACCTGAATATCGTTGTGCGATGTGGACAAACATCACCTAGTGCAAGAGTCGTTTCTTCGAAGCATTGGTCTATGTTTAAACCACTCACGAAATTATAACGCAAATCTGCCCTTATCTCATTTCGTGACCACGATGCGATCGCAAGCACTTTACACTCTTACTTCTAATAAATAACTGAGCCCATCAACATGGTGCGGCGACTACTATGCACGTATGAACATATCTCAACATCCAGCAACAAGCAGCTTTCTGCGATTCATTGTTGCGTCACATTGTAAAACTTTTCTAATGCTCTCTGTACATACATTATTTTTTCTTGTCTTATGGCTCTAGTAACTTCTGTATTCTTATCGAAGAAAGTCTTTTGGTTGATGGCGTAGTTAATTTTGCGCCGAATTCTCCACTTTCTCATTAGAGGCAAGTCAATTACCTCCCAACAACTTTTTGAGAATCCTAAAGAGAGGATAGTCACTCGGGACCAAGCCTGGCTATATAGGCAATAAGGAAGTTCTTCTCAATCCAATTTAGTCAATGTATTGTTCACGTTATTGTGTAGCAGATAACGTGATCTTGTTTAAGAGATTGCGGTTTTTTGCTCACATGGCCAGGTTGATCATTCCAAGAAGGTTGCCATAACAAAACTGAATTAATAATTTTCCTTTCGTAGAAAAAATTGACGTAAATTGATCCAATGGCGTTCCAGAATACACTTTGCCAGCCGATCTGTTGTGTTTTGAATCTTTTGGACTCAGATGAATTTGAGTGAGGCCATTCCATAGTAACATTTCCACTTTTTGGGATATAATGGTGTACCCCGGTCTCATCAGTTGTTATGATACGTGATAAAATGTCATAGCTTTCATACTCGTAGCGAAGCAGAAATTCTCTGCAAACCTGAAGTTGTTTCTGCTGTTGTTCTGCGGAAGGTTGTTTTGGAACTCACCTGGCACTAACTTTATTAAATTTTAGGTTCACCGTGTGAACAGTATCAACACTAGTGTTTACAATCCTAGCAATTTCCTTCACAGGTATTTGACAGCATGCGGCAAGTTCCACGCGCGTTCACGACTATCCTGGAAAGACTCAACGATTATTCTGAGTGATGTGTGTGAATTATTTATGAAGTCTCCCATATCAGTCGCTTTTGCACCTTCATTGAAAAGAAATTTAATAATTATAAGTTGTGTAATAGAATTTGACACATTGTTGTACGACATTGTTAATACAAGTGATAGTATTCACACAACCAAGTTGCAGTTGTTTATGATGTTAGATAATATATCTACTTCGTTGAATATAAAACCACTTTGCAGTATATCTTCAATTATACAGTAGAATTAGAAATCGCACAAATTCGAATCTTGCGGAAATTAGAATCTGAGATTTTAATGCATTAAAGGTTTTAAAATTAGAACTTTAAGTTCTAATTCTCGAGCGTTCCTTTTTGTGTTGAAGGGAAATCACCGAATTATACGAGTACATGTAGGTGGGGATTTCCTTCGCGTGCTTATAGAATATTTGATCATTTGAACGTGAATATTTAATACGTGCACACATATTTTGCTGACGCTCCGTTGAAAAGTGCAAGTGAGTGAAATTCAACATGTCAAATAAACGTAAAAAATACTTTGTCATTGGAAACTAAAGTAAAGGTATTAAGAATGCTTGATGAGGGTGTCTAACGGAATCGTTTAGCCATAGATTTCAATGTAACAAACTCTGCGATCAGCTATATAAAATCGAAAAAGGATGCTATATTAAATGCTGTTACCAACATGTATCAGATTTCAAAAGCCAAATCTTTACATAGCGCTGAATAGCCCGAAATAGAAATTCGTCTTTATGAGTGGTTTTTAAATCAACGCGAAAAAAGGTGCACAATAACTGGACCTATAATATATTAAAAACGAATGCTAAAACGATTGTTGATGAAGTGTATCTGGATAAAGATGAAAGTACATTCCATGCAAGTGATGGACGATTAACCAATTTTAAGCATCGACACGGTATTCGTTACTTGAAAATTGCCGGGGAAATACTTTCTAATGATGTTGACAACATCACTTATTATTTATTCATAAACTTCGAGCCAAAGTAGCTGAAATGGTGCTTATGCCGACACAAATATATAATGTCGATGAAAGTAGTTTATTTTTCGTTTGCCTACCAGATAAGACATATGTTGCTGCTAATGAAAAATCTGCCCCTGGATACAAAATACATAAAGAACGCATTTTACTAGAGGTAAATTCTGATGGCTCACATAAATTAAAGCCATTAGTTATTGGAAATGCAAGATAGCCAAGGTGTTTTAAAGGATTTAATAACCCACTTCATTACAATTTTTCAAAGAATGCTTGGCGAGGAAAAGAAATCTTGTTTTTTAGATTTAGAATTTTTAATATATTTTCCATTCAACAGATCATCTATTTTTCTGAAGAGAATAATTTGCCTCCGAAGGCCCTTTTACTTATTGATAATTACTCTGTCCATTCTCCAATCGAGGAACTTCATAGTGCCGATGGAAACATAGTTACATATTTCTTTTCACCAAATGTGACAGCAGCCGTGCAACCAATGGATCAAAATCCCATAAAGATAACAAACTTCTTGCTCACATAATAGCTGAAAGTGGTGAAATGAATACTGTTTTGAAACGCCATTCAATTCGCAATGCAATAATTTGAGTTACCACAAAGCGTACTAAAGAATTCTTGGTTTAAATTGTTAAATTAGGACTCTAATTAATACGACAGCGACGATCATTTGCCCTTAGCATAATTACTTCAAAAACATCATGTATGGAATGAAGTTCTCGAAAGGAACCTAAGTCTTTTAGAATAAATTGCACCAAACAATTCCATTGGCGTAGACGAAATCGAAGAATGGAATGAAGATGTTGTTGGAAACGGACGTAGAAACGAACTCAATAGCGATGATGATGCTTCAGATAGCAGCGACGACAGAGTTATGGAAGATATACCAATAATTCCTTTTTCTATAGTCATGGAAAGCGTCAACAACTTGATACAATGGTGCAAAAATAGGAAGTTGAATTCCACCAAGCACATGTCTAATCTCTTGTTCTTCCGTAACGACATAGTTCTTTATAATATCAAAAAACTAAAAAACAAACTCACATTACAGATTATTTGTGTAATGATAAATAAATAATAAACAAAAAACCTTTTTGAACAGTTAATTATTTTTTATCCTCGGTGTTATTTTTAGATATTTTGGGCTAATTATAAAAACGTTCGGAAATTAGAACAATTTTAAAATTAGAATTGTCGGAACAAGTGGTTCTAATTCGTGAGCGTCTACTGTATTCAGAAAAAAATATAATTGGAAAGAAAATAATAGTAATAATAATGATGGAAATTATGAGAAAAAAATTATAAAAACGAAATTAGAACGAACTAGATTTTTCTAACGTAACGTTATAAAAGTGTCTACGAGTTTACTGGTAAGCAAAATTGGAAATGCATAGTAAAATATTTTCTGAATGTAATAATTAATTAAAAAAATGCATGGAAAATGCCAAAAAGAATGTATTTTCAATACATCAAACAATTAATCTAAGTGAAAAGCAGTACTTCTGAAGTAGTAATGGACAAATCTAGAAAAAATTTCGATCCAAGTAAGAACTTCTAGAGAATCGAAAATTTGGTAATCATTTATAGAATCTTTAGAATTGAGAAGTTGTAATCGACAAAAATAGTAATCGAAAACGACACTTGAAAATGTTATGTACATATGTAAGCGTCAAATAAAACTGATGCTGAGTATCATCGTAGCTCTTTCTAAAAACTAATAATTAATATTCTTGTACATTATATAAGTATTATATTTATTATGTATGTATTACATGGAACCCGATCTATAAACATAATATTTATTCTATTTACATTTTTCACCATTATCATTAATGTACGCATGCATTTAGGCACTTATACACAAAGTTTAAAAATATATAATTAAAGACAAACATACCATATATGTATGTACTCGTATATGTGTAAATATATTATTTTATAAATAAATATGTACCCTACCGCTAACCGAAGTTCTGGCACTAGTGAAACACTTCCGACAATGAAAAAAGTCCCAAGAGAATAATAAGAAATACATTAAATTATAACCAAATCTCAGATGCTCTAGTTTCTTTTGAATTTTCAGTCTTGAATCGCGTCCCTAGCACTGCTGCTAGACAGTCTAAGTTTACATCAATTTTAAATTAAAGTGGAAAAGCAAAAACAGTTTTTATAAAGGCAAATTTACAAAATATATGGAGATATTTGATTGATGGTTGCATTATTTTGTTTTACATGTTTAGTTGTTTGAAAGATTTAGAATGACTTTTTCTGTAGTCTTAGCCTCTAACGATTCGAACCGCCACTGCAAACATCTCACACATATTGGTGGTCACGTATTCATTTGTAGCATTAATTTAGCAATTACTAAAAATAATTTACCCACTATCACCAATAGAAATGGGAAAAACAATAAAAAGTTAATAAAATAAATTGAATCTTGGGAATTTCATATAGCATGAAATAATTTTATATATCTTTCTATATTATAACTTTCAAATAAAAACCAATTATGATGTAATTAAAAGAAATCTATCTACCATGTATATATTATGTATACATGGTAAGAAAGCGATATAACAAAAACTAGCTTATGTATACATAATTGAAAGCTCTTCCGCTCAATCTCCTTGACTAGCCCGCCACGATGGAATTCACGTCGTTGTTTCAGGCGTCGCTGCCGACCTAGCACGATCGCACCCGAATGACAGGTGGTTACTGGTATGGATATATTGTATCAAAAGGAGCTCAACTTCTGCGGAAATGTTCAGTTCCAGATAATACTTTAGTAAGATCGGGTCTTACTTGAGTGGAGTGTCTACCTATACTACTGAATCGTGTTCCGAAATTAAAATTAAAAATTTTTTTGAATGATTTAATAATTACCGAATTACTTTTTAAAAATAATTGTATATGAAAGATACGTATTTAATTTTTTTGAAAATAAGATAATTAGTGTATACCTATATATAGATATATAACTGACAACAAAAAGAAAAACTTTTGTGAAATTTAAAATTAAGATTTATTTTTAATAAATATAAATATTTTTAAATATAATAATATGACAACAAAGGTACACTTTTTGCGTTGTATGTTATAAACGAAAGTTACTTCAGGTAATTAACATTATTTTTACTGAAGGTGTAATTAATTTTTTGTTTTACATATTTGGCGAATTTAGGAGTGAATTTGAACGGTCCTACAAAATAATGGAAGTAAACAGTGTAGAAAATAGATGGAAATGCAAAAACAATGACTTGAATAATGGTTTTTTAAAAAATGAAAGCAGGGTTCAAGAATCGGCGGACTCTCTGTTGACATCACCGACACCTGTGGCAACTGTTGTGCAGGTGTCGGGTTCCGGTACCCAAACTGTGGTACATCCAAGAAAAATTAAATCTCTTAAAGAAAAGTTTCTTCTTGGTACTGTATTTATCCTAATTGCCGTAAGTGCAATATCACTTATATTGCTGGTCAATGCCACGTCCAAGTGTAGCGCAAATGGTAAGTCGATTACCTGCATGTTCTGTTTTTGTTATTGTCGATTTTGAGGAGGCGTTTGAGGAAATTTTGTGTGGGCGCTTCGAGTTGGGGGAGGTCAAGGATGACTGGATGTTACGTAGTATTGTGTGGGTGTTCTAGTAAAAGTGGTAGTAATGATAGTAAACATGAAAGGTGAATGCCCTACATTTATATATAAGCAAAAATTTAGAAGATAGTAATCGTTAAAAATATTGTTTGAAACGATTCTATTAGAAATATACTGTTTTCTTAATTTATGTTTTTAAAAGATTTGAATTTTATACTATTAACTAATTTAAACTTAATTTAACCATAAGTACAAGTTATATAAAAAAAACTAAACATAGCGGCTCCCCTTTCTAGTTTTCAAAAAGTTTTGGAAGTAAATACATAATATTTAAACACTTCTAAAATATTTGTAACTAAAAATGATAATTTCACATAATTAAATTTGATATTAATATATTTCAGCGAATTGTATATGCTTTTTAATAGATTTTTATAAATATTTTCATCTAAACTCGGTAATAGATCAAAAAAAATCATTTGTTTAGGAGAATGAAGCTCCAGTATATTGCTTATTTAAATTACAATGAATATTTAAAATTTTTCCTTCCTAAAAATATTTCCAAATCAACAACTTAATAAACTCAAACATTGGTAATTAGAAACAGTGAAAGTGCATCATTATAAATGTTAATATATCATTATTTTTCGTTGTAAATTTATTGTATTTATATTTCTTACTATCTATGGAAACTACAAAATTCGAACTTATTTCTAATACCCCATTTTTTTCATTAGAATTAATTGTTGTTAAATTGTTTTATTGAATTTCGTTAAAATATTTTTATGTCATTATATATTAATATAATTTATTGAAAATGAATATTTTCTTGATAACCAATAACAATAACAGAGACACCAAAATTGCAGAAAGAATTTAGTATGGTTATGCTGCGCACTATAACTCTAAAACTTTAATGGCCACAAGAAATTGGGCAGAAGTACAAAATAAGAATATATCCCACTGCAATTTGACCAGTGGTAACACAAATTCCATAATAGAGCGGAAACTATGTGTTTTACAAAAAATGGAGAAGACAAAGCTTACAATGTTCAAAAGACAATTTTTTCGGAAAATTTATGTGACAAAGAAAATAGCGAAGATTATAGGCAATTAATAAATATTGAAATAAGAAAAAGAGAAAGCGTAGACACAATTCAATCTCAATTAATCTAAGGAAAAAGCTATTATAAAGAAGATAACTAATTGGAAACCTGAGGGGAGATCAAAAAGAAGACTGAAAACGAGATGCCAGAAGGCCAGGTAATTTCGGATATGAAGAGTTTGAAATATGGATGTAGACAATTAAAAAATAAAAGAACATGAAGGAGAATAGTATAAAAACTCACAATAATATATAGGAAAAACGAAAAATGGAATGAGCTTACTTTTCATGTTTACTAGAGGGAGTTAATTGAACTAACTCCTGAGTGACTTTAATTCTACATGAAATGTATAACATAAGGTTTTAATAACACAATAGTTCTCAGAACAATAAAATAAGATCAGATATGGAGAAAGCTCTTTGAATTAGGGAGTTTATACCACTACGTTTTTGTTCTGAATGATAGTGAATATGGGCTTTTAGATACCTTCTGGTGTATTAGGCTTGCGATAAACGGAACGTACTAATGAACCACCAATATGATGATTCACTTTGACCCCTAGAAAAGGAAGGGAACCCTTAGATTCAACCTTCATAGTGAAGTGAATGGAACTAAGTTGGGAATTTAAAAATGCACGGAAATTGTTCAAAAAATTGCGTTCACGTGGTCATTAAACGAAGTGATCATTAACGTATTTCAATCAGCACTTCAATCTTTGGTTAAAGAAATATAGCTTTTGTTGTTCTAACAACTCCATGAAAATATTATTAGAGAGATTAGACAGATTCTATTTGGTCAGTTATGCCATCGGGATAGTTATCGGACGATAGAATCCGTCGGATTATGTATTTGTGGTGTTGAGTGTTGTCACTTTGGCATCAGATTCGACGTGAAGAGTTAGCAGTAAATTCTTTTGTTCGGCATTTTTAATAAAATTCACGGTTGCCAAATTAATTAAATTCGAAAAATATTTGGATAGTTTATAAGTAGGACTGTTTAAAGCACTTATTATTGGGGCAAGGGATTATTAGATTTATGGATTTTGTGTAGATCTTACAGTACGTGGGTGTTTCTGGCACTGGGTGAAAGGAATTTTTGAGTGTTGACAGGGATAGAGAATTCTTTTGGAAGTATTTAATAATAGAGCGTTTGATGCATGTAGTGAGATCTCATTTCGGAAATCTGTAAGAACCGTCTTAAAGTAAGGACTGTATCTCTTCTTCATACTCATCACTAACAAGAACTACCCTAGTGTTGCCCATATCAGTTTTAACTATGATGATATCCGGGTCGAATTTATAGTTTTTTTTTGAGAATTTTGAATTTTTGAAGGTTCGGTTTTGGGAGATTTGCATGAGTAAGAATCTTCGATGTTTAAAAACGGATGGAATCGGTGACAGCTGCGGAAATTCTGACTAGAGCAAACTCATATCAATGATGATTTCTTGCTGGAAATATTTTTAGGGATGATTACAGAAATATCGTTGGGAATTAAGGAACATTTAGAACGATCGATGACGATGTCTGATGTGGAAATAGAAGACGTAGGTAGTAATGATTAAAATTTTTGAATTTATTTTTGGGTGGTAAGCTGTTTGGTAGTCTCCGTTTAGTTAAACGTAGTACGATCTAGTAGCCTAGAAGCATCCAATAGAAAACAGATAAATCTAGAGAAAACTCCAAATGTAGATGAAGGAGTTTGAAGGGAAAAGAACCTATTTTGTTTGATTCGTTGTCAGATTAGTGTATTGGTAGGTATATCTAGCATAAAAGGATGCGACATGATATTTATTTTAGGGGATTTTGAAATAACATCTAAAAATTATAAGACACAAATAAGATTTACCAATTTCAGGCGCATCTTTCTGTTATCTTCTTCTGGCCCCCTCCGCGTAGAGGCTGATTAATTTGACAGCGTCTTGTGGAGTATCGGACTGAAACCGCATCTCTGGCACTTGTGCTTCGCTTACCGACGTTTCATCCGCTTTTGCAAGGGCAGGCCTCAGGGTCGCTGTTGATTTGCTCTCTTGTTGTATTAGAACTGAATGTTTATTAGTTAGGGAAGATGTTTCGAGTCACTAAAGCGATGTGGTTTTGAAGATAGGATTGTACACGTGTTTCGGAAAGGTTATCCATCATCGCAGTTAAGATTATTAGAGCGTTTTTAGATTTCTATGAATTCACGGGTTTTGGAAATGTATTATTATTTTGTATTATTATTATCATTATTACTATTTAATTTTCCCATTACATATTTATTTCTTTTGCTACTTTGTAGATATTAATTGACGTACACATAATTCTTTAAATTTGTTTCAGTGTAAATATAATAAGTGTATTATACTGTTGGACAATAAAATTAATTATTATATAGAGAAAACAATTTTTAAAGTACGAAATCAACAAATAATCTTTAGTGTTTTTCCTTCATTTTTTCTATATCCATAAAAGTTAGGCCATAATTTGATTACTTTTCCTTTGTTAAAGTTCGAATATAATAAAAATATCAAAAACTCATTAGAAATGGTTTTGGACACAAATAGGAAGCGACGGTCTGCACTAATCAAGAATATCTATAAGTTTAATAAGTTCAATTAGAGTCATGATATGTGTGATTAAATTAAATTAATATATCTAGTACACACTATATATTCTAGGAAATTATGAGTCAAAGAATTTCATAGTAGTGCGCAAGTATGGTTAGAAATATGTAGAATGTGAGTACTTACTTAGTAGCCGCTCGGAGAGCATCAGTTATTATATGGAGTGCTCTGAATACCATAATCGCATTGTACAAAAGGTGAAAGAGTGAGCGACAGATTTTAGCTATTCGTTCCTCGTTTATTATATATTATTATTAATATTGTTCGCTTTTGAGTCACTGGTGTTGTCGTCGATTGCATTAATGCTGGTTTACCGCAGTCTGCACGCACGTCAAACACTGCGAGAGCTGACCGTGTAAGAATGAAATTCATATCGTACCCTGAAAAATTAGCGGATGATAACTTGTCTTTCCGACAAAAGAATATCGTAAAATTCTATTCTTGAACGAACAAATCTTTACTACAGAGCAAAAATGTTACTAACAGAATGATAAGATGTTCGCTTGAAGTTCATTAGAAGTTCGGAAGATCTTTCAATATGGTCACCATTCGGCCTTAGTAATGTTTTGGTGGAGCGTCTTTTATCTATTATTGTAAGAATGAGGTGAAAACATCGGCTTGAGGGCCCAAGGCATTTTTTCGGAAACTGTGGTGAAAGCTTTAACATACTCCTTCTTCAGGAGAAAGAAATAAGTAATTCAATAGGATTCGACCAAAACGAAAACAACACAAACATAGCTAAAAAACAATGATCCTGAGATTATTAAGGATTTCGATTGATTTTCTGGTAACTCTAGCTTGAACACGGCCGGCTATAAATTATGAGATGTTGTTCGTAAGAAACGTCATCCACGTTTGGAGACTTTTAAACGAAATATTTTTGAAGCCGCAGCAAAGATATTATAAGACGCAGTGCGTAAATCTATAGACGAATGGCCCGGCCGTCTGTATGAACACAAAAGGCTGAATAAACAATACTTCGTCAGAGAGTTTATTTCTTGGCTTATAGTATAGAAGGTATTTATGACTAGACCATGTGAAGTAATATTTACAAATGAACTTGGTTTCTAAAAATTACAAGAATTGCTCTCTTTAACGCAAAGCGCAATGTTGCACATCAATTTGGTTTGTTTAATTGGTATCTATGTGTATATGTAACATTGCTTTATATAATATAGCTATGGCTATAGCTGTATTCACACCTTTTAGGCCCATAGCTTTGTTGGTAATTTTTTATATTATTTTCTGTTTCTAGACTTCCTTTCCCATTCAGTTATTCATTTTCCGCCAGATTACTTCTTTTTCCTTCCCTTTTGTCTTCCGATTCTTTCTAATAAACATTTCCGAACATTTTTTCTTCACTCAATCCCACTAAGTGACCTGTACACTATAAACGTTTGGTATTTATAACTTTGCTTACAATTGGTTCATTAAAGAGTTCGCATAACTTTGAAATATTTTATATTTTCAATTGATTGAGTGAAATATCTCCTTAAATGGTTTTTGAAATATATGTATAAGATTATATTAATTATTTATATTGCATAACACCGAAAGTTAATATGGACTGTCTCGTCACAGTTATTGACAATATATTACAGAGGATTCTATTGTTCTTATGTTTGAAATTCATTGGATGTGTGGAAGCATGTTGTTGGAGCAATATTATCAGTTAATTAAATTTTTGGTTCAAGAGTTATCTACCCAGGTCAAGTTTACGTTTTAATTACTATTGACTATTGCAATTTTCTAATTAGTACTGCTTAATTAGAAATAATAATTACTACTATAATTAATATAAATGGCATGACAATACGAAATGTATTAAACAGAATTCAACGTTTTACACCATAATATAAAAACACATATGTACATATAACGCTTTCAGTTCGCGTAATAAAACATCGTTTTGTAAGCATTGCTTCGAAACTTGGCACCATATTCACACGGATTTGTGTTAATTATGATCGAGTATGGTAAGAGCACGCGATACGAATAACAAATTATTCAAAATAATGAAACAGAAAATTCGAATTGGGAATAACGGTGAAATGTACCATTTAAATTTACACGTGCATTGCAAAACACCCAATGTGATTTAAAAACGTCTAATTTTTATCTTATCCGTAACATTCGTTTAAAATTTAAATTTTAAATTACTTTCTACAAATATGCCAATTGTAATATACTAGTTAAAGTGCTTTGGTTTTATCAAGTATAATTTTACGTTTCTATTATTTGTGTACTGCAATCAATAGTTTTGTACTTATATTGCAGTTTCATACTATTAACGAAAATCTTCAACTTTTATTACTAGATATACATCATAAAAAAACAGTGTACTCAAATGAATTGATAATTAGGGTAGAAATGTATATTACAACTTATCTGAGAATAGTAAATACAGGAAATGTTACATTTCTAAAATTTTAAAATGTTTAATATGAAATATAGAAACTTTATTATTAAAAATTATTTTTGAAGCGATGAAAAATAAGAAACTGGTATATGGAAGTATACCACATAGCAATGTATTGAAAATGATATTAATAATCTGGTACGTAGACTTCCGCGGTCGTGGTCCATGCTCTCTGCTTCTGGGCTTCCGGGCTGGAACCGCGTCACTTGTATATCTGTCGACGTTTGGTACCCATTTGTATGGGACATCTTCAAGACTGAACTACTGCACTGAAACTGTTTCAGTGCAGTAGTTCAATCAAATTATAATAGGCATTGACTTGGTGATATGTTCTCTTATAGCCTCGGTGCAACTTCGAACATGTTACTGCATATTTCGAATTCATTTTGTAGTCATTGAAAAGTTACCGAATTGTATACTTCTGTAATTGCTTCCCTTCAATTTCCAGGTGCTTGTGAATTGTTTTATAGATTATTTTTCAGGTATGAGAAGACATAATAGTATAATATATATATATATATATATATATATATATATATATATATATATAAAACAGATCTAATATTTATTTTAAAACTTATATATATATATATACTATATAAATATTAATATCATAATAACTTGACTGCGAGTTTTAAAATAAATATTAGATCTGTTTCCATAATGAAATTTATGGCGTATTAAAGGACTGGAAGTTGTACTGCCTGGTGGCTTAATTGGTAGAGCAGCCGTCCAGAAAAAGGCAGGTAGAGGTTCGAGTCCTTCTCCAGCGCAGAAATTTTTAATTGATTTCTATGAATTCAATTAACGATGGAATAGTAGAAAATAAAATTTTCATTAATTCCCATCGTAAAAGAGCAGAAAATAAAATTTTCAATGCATTGAAAATTTTGTCATATAATTCAAAAAAAGGATCCAAAATAATGATTGTATTGTTTAAAATAATTAATAAATATTTCATAAAAATGATAATAAATTTAAACAGCAGTTAATTTAACATTATTTTTTGCCTTCAATATTTTTATAAACAAGTATCTGAACAGATTGTTGTATTTTAACCTATTTGTATAAGTTTAAATGCAATCTTGTTGAGAGAGTATTGCATTTTTAGTGTACGCAAAGTACTAAAATATTCAATTTAACAGAAGTTTTATTGCAATAATTCTTATAAAAAAAATAGAGATTATTAATCTATATAATTTCTAAGCACCTTAATAGCATAGACCAAATTAACATGTAGAATGTTTCATGGAATATCGTATCCCATTCCTCCCTCATAGCAATTCGTAATGTCTGAAGCGCCATCGTCCATAATAATAAATTCTTCTTCCACTGCTGCTGCATATAGAAGAGCAACGGGGCATAATCTCTTTGAGATAGCTTTGGACAGGTCGCTGTGCTTCCAGTACATATTCCGGTTCATACCATTACGCCACTACCCCCATAGTGAGACCTTCCTTGTTGAATTCGTTGAAGTATAATACTCGCTACCATTCATTATGGCGCTAGTTGATAAGCTCATTTGCCCATATTTTACGGACTTTTTTATGCTCTACGGTAAGAGAAATGCAAAACCAACAGTCGTCGGGCATATAAGCCAGAAGTAGATAAAGGACTTTCTATAATTCGCGCTGTCAGTAGCCTTCTGATGGTGACGATAAATTCACTTCGAATCTGTATTACATTTAAAGCGCGATTTCTATCTACCAATTGTGGCAGATGTCGATCATCTTCTTATGTTGTTGATGTTGGTTAATCTCGCCCTTGTCTTACCTGAACATCTCCAGTTTCCAAACACGATTTCAAAGTCTAGAAATTACGCTTTCGCTCCATTCGATGACTTCGACAAATTTTGTTGTTTCGCTATTGAATTAACCCGCCTTAGCTCATACTGCAGGAGAAACCTTAGCATTCACCCAAGAGTTTTTTGAATTAATTTTCAGACTTAATAATTATAAACTATTACGTCTTCTCATACCTGAAAAATAATTTATAAAACAATTCACAAGCACCTGAAAACCGAAACGGTAGCAAGTACAGAAGTATAGGATTCCGTAACTTTTCGATTGCTACAAACTGGATTTGAGACTATCCAGTAACGTGTTCGAAGTTGCACCGAGGCTATAAGAGAACATATCACCAAGTCAATGCTTATTATAATTTTATTGAACCACTGCACTGAAACAGTTTCAGTGCAGTAGTTCAGTCTTGAATCCAATTAATTTTCCGGTGATTTAATTAATTTGTATATGTTTCCAAATAATGCAATATATAATTATTATATTATTTAGGTCATTCTAACATAAATCGCATATGATCGTAATTATTGAGGAAGTGAGCTTCCATAAGACCCTTGCAATTCCTTGGAATTATTATGAGAATACGAGAATTATGGCTCTCGAGGAACGCGAGAAAAATTAAAATTAGGGTGTAAGGTAACGTGTCTAAGTTTGCATAGCTGTAGATAAGTGCGGCAATTAACTTTTCGTTAAGTGTACCAGGTGCAATCCTTACGTATTCAACCTTACCCAGTTAAGTGGTGCTCTCATTTGGTGGACTCCTGGCTACTTGTAGGAATTGTATGGAAAAGTACAAAGCAAAATCCAAAAAGAGAAAATGTGCGAGGTTTTAAAGCTGCAGGGTAATTACTCTCCTATGGAAAGAACATACCAGAAAAACGAGTATGAACTAGAGTCATCTGCATAGATAAAGATAATATTGTGAGGGCTATTACTGTAAGGGAAGTTGTATGTAATGATTGATGGGTAGACGAAATAGGTGATTTGGGACCATAAAATCTGAAAGATAACAGTGGAATAGGCTTAATGATCTCATTAAGTAATTTTGACTCTTATTTCTTCCATATGCTAATTAACAGTATGAACTGTTTGTCCGTGTTATTGTCAACATTATAAAAAATATCCGTGTTCTCTGTAATTATATTATAAGACGAATTTTAGATTAACTGTAGAGCAGCGGAAATTTCCAAGAACTCAACCATTAACGCTACAAATAATGCGATGTTCCATAAATCATCTGAACAAACTGAGTCTGTCAAGTAGCTAGCTGTCTTGAAGTTGCTGACCACATATTTTTAAAAGAGAAGAAAATACAAACCCAAACTAAGGGAAAAATGCCTTTACACTGATAAATAATAATTACTTTACTAAACTTTTGCTAAATATTTAAACCTAATCTAGACTCAAAACCTCTAAATGTACCAATGAATACTCGTTTAAACTAAACGGTTGCGTGAACTAGCGTATTTGTGTTTAATGGTCCAGTGAATAATTACATGAAATAATTACAGAAGATACAAACTTCTTCGGTTTAACTGTATGGGGAGACATTTAAAGTTGAGAAAGTATTTGGCCATTTTTGAAGGAATATTTGTTAATCATTTGTTAACAAATATTCCTCCAAAAATGGCTTTCATACATTGCAGGGGGTAGCTATTCCACAACTTTATTAAAATAATTATTGGCTGTAGTATTAATATGGATCTATCTATAATCAATAATAATAATAATAATAATAATAATAATAATAATAATAATAATAATAATAATAATAATTCTTTTACCTATGTATGTAGATTTAAACTTTAAAAATGGAGTTTTTTTTTCATCTTGGTGTGCATATCAAAGTATTAAATAACGTTTACCAATGGAATAATGGTGTTGAACGAAAGACTCATCATTTTATTTTAAATCATATTTGAACCCTTGACAAGCAGATTAGCGTATTATTTATTTAAAAACTTTCGATACTACTTTGAAAAACATTTTCCGATACTTATTATACTTTTCACACGTTAGAAAAAATTACTCACTATATTCACATAAAATATTATCCCTTCGTTTGATTTTACTAAGTTAACTTCCATAGTTGCCATGAAATTTGCATATTGTCTTAGCGATATGAAAGACAAATTGCAATGTCTTGCGAAACGAGGATTATCTTAGAGCATTAGTTTCAAATTGCTTAGTCTACTGCAACGATATTTGTAAACTTTTTGAAGTATTCGGGATTCATCATGACCCCAGTTCGTGCCGATTATTCACAGATTCCTTAAATATCAACCTGTAAGCAGTTGTGTTACATAATGGAAACCTATGTATCCAGTAGAGCATTCTGTTTTTATGAAGAAAATTTACGAAAACCTGGAAATTTTGTTAAAGAAGAAAAAGTACGAAAACTATTCTTGGAATGTTTGTACGGTTTTGAAAGTTATTGCAATTATTTTGAATATGAAATCAGATTATACCAAATATTGTTGCTTTTATGTCTTTGAGGCACTTACGATAGGGAGAATGATTACATTAAGCATAAAATGGCACTACGACAGAACTTTAGTGGAAAAAAACCATAATACAAGGGTAGCCGTTCATATTTGGGGAATAGCAAACAAAAAGAAATTTTTCATTATCGAAAATAGTTTTATTGCTTTGCAAAATATTTTCCTTGAAAATCAATGCACTTTTGCGTTCGTTTAAACCAATTCGAAAAGTATTGTTGCCACTGTGAAGGCGGTATCTCCAAAACATGAGTTTTGAATGCCTCAACTGCCTCTTCCGGTGTAGAAAACCGTTGACCACGAAGTTTATTCTTCACGTGTGGGAACAAAAAGAAATCACAGGGTGCTAGATTAGAGCTGTACAGCGGATGGCTCATCAATTCAATGTTTTGCCCGGTCAAATATCCAATTGTTTGAACTGATCTGTGAGGGCTCGCATTGTCAGGGCGGAGAATTGTCTGTCGTTATCGGTTTGTTTTCCTTATTTATTCAAAAACTTTTGGCAAACAAATAGTTGTGTACCATTTGGAATTGACCATTCTACAACTCTCGTTACAACGTGACCGATTTTTCTGAAAAAACAGGCGACCATTTGTTTTGTTGTGCTTCGAGCGCGAACAACTTTTGTGGTTTTGGCTCATCTTGGAATACCCACACAGTCGACTGCTGTTTACTATCGAGCTCATACGTATAGATCCAAGATTCATCACCTGTAACGGTTTTATAAATATTCTTTGCAGCACCGCCATTTTTTGGCACCAATCGACGCGAGTCCTTTTGTGAGCGGTTATCAATTATGTGGTACAGAACGTGAACATAGCTTATTAATGGCTAAATTTTCATGCAGGATCTTATGCACGCTCGTGTTACTAATACCTAGAGATGTCTCGACAGTCTTGCATTATCAATTCAGCCACTGCATTAATGTTTTCCGACACAACAACATTCGTGGGACGACCTTCACGAAATTCATCGTTCAAAGAACGCCGTCCAAATTTGAATTCACTATACCAACGATATACTGTAGTTTTCGATGGTACTTTATTACCATATAAAGAATTCAGCTCGTCGATGCATTCTTGTTGAGATAATCCACGCCGAAAGTTATGAAAAATAATTACATTTTTTCGCTGATATAAAATTTTCAAGTTATTGTCAACAATAGAAATAGCGGCCGGATAATAAACCTGTCAAGGCAAAAATAACAGACTTCACGATGCAATCATCAAATCGGAGACAGCACTAACAGTGTTGCCAGTTCCCGAAATATAAACGGCTACCCTCGTACCACGTTAGACTAAGACTCATATTAAAACTTTATTAAGGTACTGGATCAAGAAGGTGGCGGTTTTAAATACCTTCCGGAAAAGTTACGAAAAATAACAGAAGGATAATTAAAAGAACGTATTGTACATAAGTGATAGAAAATTTGAAACCAAATTAACAATGTGGAAAAAGCTGCGTGGGTGTCCATGGTACAAATTTTTACCAGTTTTTCGAGAAACAAAAAAGTTGAAAATTACAAAACTTTGGTAATGGATATGGTACACATTTCACGGTTCTGGCTACAATATGATCCTTGAAGTGTACATTCTAGATCTAGTTTTCAGACAAAGTTCAAGTCTTCACTTGAACTTTATCTGAAAGCTATGGGTAATGTTAGTAATGCTTCCAGCGAGATATTTTGTGAATGAAAAAACGGTATCAGGTGGAAACCTGTAATGTTGCCAGATTACTATTTGATGTTAAGATATGAGAGTATGGATTTTATCTATAAGAGAAAATGCAATATTTCGTCACATTTTTAATTGTAAAGTTATGTAATATACATTAGAGTATACTATAAATGGAAAAACATTTTCATTATAATCCAAACAAAATTGGATCTAACTTAACCATCTATCTTTTATTAAAACAAAATATTTATTTATTATTTATGTTTTCTATTAAAATTAGTATACGTTATCTGATGACAAAACCAAAAGTTGAAATTTGTTAGTGTCGATCACACTCGACACAGTTTACAATTATATCTTTTGTTACGTTGTTTCTTAGTTTATTAGTACTTGATATTATTTAGAGGAAATTATAAATGTGAATATAGTAAAACTATGAATTTATTGATAAAAATTTACTTTTTGTTATTTGTTATGATTATTGAATGGTATTAGACCAAAATTAATTTAATTTTAAACAAATGTAGAGACAAAGAAAAAATAAACTTATTCTTCGACAATATATTTTCAAAGCTTGAAAAGCTATAGTAAACATTGTATGTGTGTTACAGCATGAAAATTTCAAACATAAGCACAATAATGTATGATTAATTTTCCCAGGTAAATTTTAACGAAAGCGCCGTGAACAAAGATATCAAACAGCGAATAATCTACCTTTTTAGTTCGATTTCATAATTAGGAGGAAATCGAAAGCATTGAAAACAACGTATATGAAAATTTAATTTGTATAACTTAATTAAATTTATTGTAGTTCCCAGTTAATGCGAATGAAATTTAAGAAGCAATTTATATTGTATACACTTTTAAAATTAAAATGTTTACATAATTAATTTAAATTTTATTATTGTCTAAATCCGCTCTTAATATTTTTGTAGTAATACTTATAGTAATTTTCATTCATATAAAAACGATACTACTTTATTTTTATGACGTGCCTACTAAAGCACAGAACGAAGTCTGGCTTTTTAATGTACATACGTACGTATCAGTATGGTAATCGATTACCGCAATATGGTACATCCAGGAATATCTGCCGGCAATAACAATTCAGTGCTATATCTCTCCAACATTTGTACAGCTTACTTAACAAGAACCTAAGTGAAAGCTGGAACATCCATCCTATAGCCCACATCTCGTTCTATGCAGATTTGCGTTATTTTGCCGTATTAAGAACAGACTGAAAGGTAGGATTGTGGAAGAGTTGATTTAAAGGTTGGTTTCGAAGAATTGACTAGTGCATAAAATACGAGGGTGGTCCCAGAAGTATCCGACTCAACAAAGAAAATACAAAAATTTTGGAGGGAAATATTTTTATTTTTTCAATATAATCTCCTTTCAGCTCTATACAATTTTCCCAGCGATGTTCAATAAGTGCGGCCGTTTTTTATTGATTTCTGCGCTACATTGCAATAAGTTCGTATAATACTTGCCGTTAATACTTTTTCCTTTCTCAAGGCAGTCAATTAAAATTATTCCACGCGCATCCTAAAAAACCGATGCCATGACCTTGCCTGCAGATGAAACGGTCTTCGCTTTCTTTAGAGCCGGTTCTCCCTTTTGGTCCATTGTTTTGATTGTTATTTTATCTCGGGTGTGAAGTGATGGACCCATGTTTCGTCCATGGTTATGAAACGGCGCAAAAATTCTGCTTCGTTGCTGTGAAACTTTGCTAAACACTCAATTGAAACGTCTTCACGATACTGTTTTTGTTTGAGTGTGAACAAACGCGGCACCCATCTTCCACACAGTTTTCTCATATTCAAATTTTCAGATAATATGCGATATACCGCACTGTTTGAAATGTCTACTAATGTCTGCTAACTCGCGCACTTCCAGTCGACGATCGTCCAGTACCGCTTTGTCGATTTTCTTCACTATTTCTTCTTTAGTCGTCACCTCATTTGGTCGACCACTGCGATGCTCGTCTTGGCAGCTCGTACAGCTTCGTTTAAATCTGCTGCGCAATATTTTACTGTTGTAAACGAAGGAATAGACTCACCCAGAGTAGAATCTAGTTCAGCTTTTATACCGGTTGGGCTGAGGCCTTTCAAATAAAAGTATTGTATCACGTAACGATGACCAATTTCCTCCATTTTTACAAATTCACTGAAAACGTTCACTATTCATGGCTGTCAAACAAATACTAAACAACATGACGTCTTCACAAACTAAATTATTACTCTAGGTAAAAAGACAAGTACTAATTTATTCATTTTACGAGATAAATGCGTTTGCTATATTTTCCTTCATTTGGATAATTTCATTTTTGTTCGAAAGAAAGAAGTATAGTTTAATTTTCACTTCCATGATGCGTCATCTCAGGTTCAGAGCGTTCGATAGGCGAATAGCTCTTAATCAATATTTCGTCAACAAAAGTTCTTTACTCAACTAAAAAGATGTGAATGTTTCGGATGAATAGAGTTTTAATTTAAAGAATTTAATGAAATTATTTTTTATTATTTGATTGCTATTATACAATCACATCAAAAATCAATTACATTACACGTTGTAAAACAGCATGCCTAAGGAAATTATAATGGTTATGATAATAGAAATTATGTAATTTTAATAACGAATACAGAGAATATCGCGTTGGTACTTGAACTTAATTAACGAGCCGGGGGTGATTCGCACGTGTTAGAAGTTGTGAATAGCAGCTTGTATTCTTAATTTTATATTTCAGATACTTACTTTGATATATTGTATAATTTGATATGACGAGATGTCCTGAATAATTCTTGTCGAGTGTCATGCAAACACTTCAGATTTTACCGTTTATTTTTCTCTTTCTCTTTACCAAAGTTTTGTAACACTTGAGAAATTGATTTCTTGTTTCCTACGATGTGAAATGCCATTTTAAAGGACCATTTCTCGAAAGTGCTCTTCTGTTAAGATTATGTTGAAAAACTTAATTGGAAGAAAGAATTTCGTAGCTCTGTTAACAAAATGAATTCGTATACTATTGCGCTGTACAAAAAACGGAATGGTTTTCATAATCACAATTCAATTAAATTATTCAACACACTCGAAAAAGAAATTTAATATTTACATTCTTTTACATTATGAGTGAATGTAAAAAAACTGAGATGTATGAATTGATGCAATATTTTCCCTTAGAAGCTATTAATTTAAGTTTCAAGTACTAGTTATTTTGTACAACATAATTTGTTTACTTAAACCTAGCATTTGAGCCTATTAGCTAACTTTTTTATTGTCTCAATTCACATCAATATGTAGTACTTTATAAATTAATTCGTTTGGATGGTCATTAACCTCGTTTTTTGTTTTGCACATTATAGTGTTTTCAAAATTTCTACAGGAATGGTTAAGATTTGCAAATCTTACTAACGATTATATATATATGTGTATACTGGAAGAATTAACAATTCTCCAAAGTTGTATTATAAACAAAGTGTGTATTTTCATCATGTTGTAATAAGTCAAACCTTGAGTATTCGCCGTTTTCAATCTTAGCGGGTGTACCGGAAAGTCACTTACAGGTTTTTGTAGCAGATGTACGAGGGGGCGTTTTTATATTCGCGGAATGAGCGGGTTGTAGAGGGGCGAGTAGGCGCATTGGGGGCGTGGCTTGTGCAGCGACTCATGATTAGTATAAATACGAAGTTTCATTGTTATTAGACAGTTAGTCTTTGAGCTATCGTCAACCAAGTAACATAATCAGGAGTGAAAAGTGAAATATGGAAAAAATCGAATATCGTGCCGTTATAAAGTTCCTTACCAGGCAAGGAAAATCAGTCGCGACCATAATGAATGAGATGTCATTGGTTTACGGCGACTCTTGTCCAGGAAAAACCATGGTGTACAAGTGGCATAGTTTATTTAAACAAGGAAGGGATCCCTTGAAGACGACCCGAGGCCGGGCAGGAGCATTGAGGTGACCACGCCAGCACTTATCCAAAAAGTTGAACAAATTGTACTCGAAGATGCTCGACTAAAGAAGAAACAACTCGCAGAAATAGTTGGAGTATCCGATACAACAATTTTTAAAATCCTACACGATCATCTCGGCATGTCTAAGGTCAGCGCAAGATGGGTGCCGAGAATGCTCACGCCGCCGCAAAAACAACAGCGCGTAGAGTGTTCGCGTGCATTTTTGGACCTCTGTAATGAAGACAAGGATGGTGTATTGGGTTCATCATTATGAACCCGAGTCCAAACAAGACTCCATGCAGTGGCATAAAAAGGGCACAGCACCTCCCAAGAAATTTAAAGTGTCACAATCAGCTGGGAAACTCATGGCAACGGTATTTTGGGACTAGGAAGGAATATTGTTGATTGATTATAAAGATAAAGGTGTTTCTACAACCGGAGAATATTACGCTTCAATATTAGAGCGACTAAAAGAAGCCATTAAAGAGAAAAGACGGGGAAAATTGACAAAAGGTGTTCTGCTTTTGCACGACAACGCGCCCGTCCACAAGAGCCGCGTTGCGTTAGCTGCCCTGCATAAGGTGGGCTTCGAAATTGTGAATCACCCACCCTACAGCCCAGACCTGGCCCCGAGTGATTATTACCTGTTTCCGAAAATGAAAAAAGAACTGCGGGGTAAAAAATTTACTGCCGATGATGAAGTCAAGGAGGCAGTTTCGGCGTATTTTGCAGATAAAGAGAAATCATTTTTTTATGAGGGTATAAATAAATTAATTGAAAGATGTGAAAAATGTATCCGTCTTGCAGGTGAATATATTGAAAAAGAAAATAATTTGGTTTTTTTATTTCCACCCCTTGTCCCCCATTCCGCGAATATAAAAACGCTCCCTCGTATATTAAGAATGCAAGGCTATGATTTGTCACATATGTCATTTTATTCTACTGACATCAAGATTCAAAGTCCTATATATTATATTTTGCGTAAGTAATATCGTCATAGATTCATACCTCTTTGAAAATGTTGAGTTTCGGGCCTGAAAAAGTGCACTTGCGGTAAGCATTGCTTTTCTTATTTAATCAAAAGAAAAAAGCCATTGAGAGTCATTATTTCCTGGTAGAAACTTACGGTGAGCATGCTCCAGCTATAACAACATGTGAAGTGTGGTTACGATAATTCAAAAGTTGTGATTTCGATGTGCAAGACAAAGAATGTTCTGGTAGACCGAAAAAGTTTCAAAATGCGAAATTGCAGGATTTATTGAATGAAGACTCGACTCGAATTTAAAAATAATTGGCAGACGGGTTAAATGTGACCCATGAAACGATTCTCGACCGATTACGAACAATGGGAAAAATCCAAAAGATGGGAAAATGGGTGCCACATCAATTGAATGACAGGCAAATGGAAAATCGTCTGCGAAATGCTGTTTCAAATGTATGATTGGAAGTCATTTCTGCATCGAATAGTCACGGGTGATGAAAAATGGATTTATTTCGAAAACACTAAGCGCAAGAAATCAAGGTTATCACCTGGTGAAGCCAGTATACCTTCTAGCAATGAGAAACAATATTCTTCACAAAACAGTAATAGACGCAAACAACGAAATTACATCATCAAATCTTCAATTTAGAAGAACATATAATAACCAACGACAATAAAATAGAAAGCCGGAAAACAAAATAATACATGGAACACATCCTCCAGCAAATAACACAAACACATATTGACAAAATAGGCGACCAACAAACGGATGAAAATCGAAAATATTTATATTATATTATTTATAATACGATATTGAAGATATATACAGATAATGTCGCAAAACATCGGAAACTATTGAATTTAACACAGGTAGAATACATAATGCGACATGACAATATATGTAAACTGATACATTAATATTTTCTAAAACAATATACGTTAATAGACACAATTGATCTACGGTACATATACATACGTATCACAAACAGTTTTACAAAATTACGAGGCTAAATCATATAGAAACCGAAACATTCTCACAGATCACACAATAATGCACAATAAACCAGACATATATTAATTTGTCGTTTTATGATGTATGTATAATATCACCGCATTATTAGATGTGTATAGTCCGTGCACAAACCCACAGATATATGGGTTGATTGAAAGGTTTCCCGACAATAGGTTAAGGAAGTGCGAAAAAGATCTTTGCCATAATAATAATATGTCCAATAAGGGAATCTAATTAAAGGGCAAAAAGGATGTAGATAAAAATACAAATAACACATAAGAAAAAAACAAAAATTAAATAACTGTAAAATATATCATTACATTTTAAATGTAACAGTTGAAAAATTAAATAATGTAATAGAAATTAATTAAAAAATATCACAAATTGATGCTCTCTAAAAAAATATATTTCTAAGTATTGTTAACTTAGACTATGGGATCAAAGAATCTCTTCAGATAGATTGGTTTTAGGTGGTATCCAAACATGGAAGCAATTCTAGAGAAGGTGTGCGGGAGAGAGAAATTTTAACTAGACAGAAGATGTGGACAGTCAATACGACCCTTCTTCAATTTGTATAGAAAACGTGCACTGTGCACGGACCTACGTTGATCAAGTTATTTTTACATTATATTCCTCTGAGAGATCTTAATCTGTTCCACGCTTAAATATCTGAACCATATTCCAACTTATTAACAAATAACGCAAGGCATTTTTAACTATCATTGAAACTAAAAATTGTGAAAATCTTCTGGGGGCCAATAGTAAGCTTCTATATACAAATGGTTTGCCTAAAATCGTAAGCCAAAAAAGCACCAAATGATCCAATACCAGTCTGCAATGGGCCCGGATGTTATATTAACTAAAACGTGGACTAATGAAAATTTACTTAATTACGATTTATTTAGTAATATATTTCGAGTGTTTAGGCGTGAAAGAGATATCCTGGACGATTGTATTTTGATTACCATTGCTTCAACATATCTATGTGACGAGGCTAAACTTGATATTGATTTACTCCGGTATAATCTAGATTTAATTAGTGTTTCGTTGGTTATCGACAATAAGCCTTTAAATACTATTACTGCATATATACTTTCTTCAACGCCTGCTTCTATGTACATACGAAAATGTGTTCCATAAACTGAAGCTTTTGGATTTGTTTATTAATGATTTCGTTTTCGCATATGATAGCCATATTGTCCAGATCAGAAACATTAAATCTGGACAATATGGGTTGTGGCAAAGCTTATAGTATTAATAATTTCGTAGAATCCAATGAAGCTAACTAGTTTGATAACTGAAAAAATCAAAATAATAAGTTCTTGGACTTGACTTTTTGCTCGAAAAATATTATATGCAATTGTTTTAGGGCTGATTTTTTCTTGGTTTTGGAGGACCCTCATAATCTGTTATCTGTAATGGATCTGCTTTTAAGAAATTCAAGTTCTCTAACACCTCCCGATCTAATTTCAAACCTGCATACTTTTATCAATTTTACAGTCTGTTTATAGCAACAGATTGGAAATTCGTATTGGATTGTAATGACGTTAATATTGCATAATCTTTACAATATCGCGAATGACTATTTTGTACGCTGTATACCAATGATTACATCAAGAAGTAGTTCCTTTCTACCCTGATTTGTGTTTGGAGGCTTCCATTAATTAAAGTTGAAAGCATTATTTGAAATTATTGAGATCGAGAGGTTTTGAATTCTACAGAGTTAAATTTAAGAAATACAGAAAATTTCTTGGCTCTAACTAAGAGGTTTTCTAACGAAAATAGGCTGTGTGTTTGTTTTATTATTAAGCTATTTTATATGTATGTATACAGTCAACCACGTACATCAAAATAATGAAAATTAAATTCAACAGCAAGATATAATTAATATTCTAGAGCAACATTTCTTTTATTTCTGTTTTCCAACTTTATATAAGAAAGTGGTAATCATTTTCGTAGTCAGCTTTTTATTCATGGTACGAAGATTTTTCTTCGTGAGGTTTGATAGTTGTGTCTTACTCTAATGCAGCAGTGGTCACACAGGCCGGTGTTGCGGTTTGCTACCCTGATGAATAATCGATTCCCTTTGGCTCCACCCCGTTTTCTCTCTGTCGAGCTCGAAGGTATACCTACACAGCTGTGTACAGGTATGCGATAATACTAGCCACATGTCGCTTTATATTTACTCCTGGTTTATATACATACTTGAAAAGGCGATATCTCTTTATGAACTGCCACATTATGTAGTATTGCTGCTTCGTACGTGCCGTGCCTGGAAAGTTGTCAGATACAGTTGATTGTAGAACACATGCTGGCACACGAACAATTGTTCTCACTTTTATCTGCTGATAGAATTGTCACAATACTCGATTACTTGCTTGCATGAAATATCTTTTCATGTGAACTTGAACATATTTATTACTTCAAAAAGTACATGTCACATAGGCGACAATTATCGTAATTTCATTGATCAGATACATTTTGCGATAACCTATTAATAGTGATTCATTATAAGTATAATAGTATATTTTTAATTTAGTAATTTTACAATATTTAATAAATAATTACCTGTTATTAACATTTATGCTATATAGAAGTAACTTGGATTGGATTTTTGTAATTTCTTTTCTGGAAAACAAAATAATTTTTGTGTACTCAGCTTTATTCATTAAGCATGTAAAATTGCTTCTGAAAATCTATAACATGCACAATCTATGACAGGATATAGCAAATCTAATAATAGAAAATCATGTTCGAAGTAGTATCTTTAATTGACTAAGAGTGCACGAAAGGATCTTAAAAGAAAAGGAAGCCAAAAATATGGTATAACAGAGCACTACTAAAGAGTAAAACAATAAACAAACGGAAACTAAAATGTTCACGACTTTATTCAAATTAGACTTTACATATGAAATGGAAACATTAACCATTAAAAAAGAATAAAGAAGTCTGAAGATATTGGAGAAAAAAGTAATGGAGATAATATGAAAATGAGGTAGGTATGGTCAGGTATACAAAAGCACAGCATCTGGCATAATTGGGATATATAACTAGAAGCACAGCAACAGAAATGATTAGAAAAATAACGACTTCGACCCAATTAGAACCAAGAAGCCAAAAAATACCTAGAAAAGGATGATGGGATGAAATGTGACAAGATATAAACGGTTTTATTTACAATGCTCTAGATGTAATTGATTGGAAGATAAAGTGCAGAAATAGGGAGAGGGAGACAAATAAAGGATTATAACAATCAAACAAAAAGAGTAATTAATCCCATAAAATAAATTTAAATGCATGCTAGTTAATTACCATAAATAAAATTAATGTGAATGAATATTAGACATTGCGTTTCTTGTTTCTATTCGTAGGATTTAACTTCTATTTGACAACAGGTTTGAGGCAATCATATGACGTTACGTCGAATTATATTAAAATTTCCTTCTTTCCTAGCTTTATAATCTTTAACTGTTTGAACTAATTTTAAGAATTTTCAACTGAATAAGTTTCTGATTTTACGGGTAAATTTTAAAATGTATTTACTATTTTGAGATTAGATAGGCCGGTAAGTTAATGCGTGAAGCAACTATTGTAGTTTCATCGAATTACTTGGTTTACGGATCATCCGTAACCAATTCATTCCCTAACAACACCTAGTTTATAATTCTGGCTAATATCCTTAATAGCGGACATTTTCTTCAAACCGTTTCTTTTTCGTAATTAAATTTCTAACTTTTTGAAGATAATCGAATTTGTCTATAATTACTAACTTGTTCTGTTTAAATGCTTTTAAGTGAAATTTATTCCTTCGATCAGACAGATTTGATGATATTCCACTCTTTATTAACTAACTTTTGTTTTTGCAGTTAGTTCTTTTTGATTTGGATTTTACAAACGTTTCTAATTAAGCTTTTTGAACTTTGTTAAAAATTCTTAATCGAAGTTTCGATATTTTCAATCATCTCCTCTATCGGAATATCACAAACAGAATTTTAAACCTTTATTTAGTACACCTATTCCATCACGACCAAGATTCTCAAATGAATGATTGACGATTAGTGTTTCTTTTATAGGAATTATATTAATTTTCTTTTCTGATAGTGGATATAGTTTTCTGAATTTGTTGTTTAATTTAAAAAATTTTTTTTCAAAGTTATAACTTTTGATATCCACGATTTACCTATAAAGAACTACACCATTCTTCAAATTCAACATTATTAATATTTTTTTTATTTTAAATTAACATAAACAGTTCTAATTCTAATTTACTTGTTTTGCTGTGCTGATACTTCATTTATAGATTTAACTAATTTATTTTTTTTCCACAACGTCGTTATAATTAATTCTACAATTTACGTTACGTTTACTGCTACATATTTTGGAAATATGTTGATCCTTTTACACCATTTCAAGACACTATATCAGCACTTAATAATTTAACTTATGAAACCTATTATACCTGTTTAAGATAATTTACAAACTACCGGTGCGCTTCATCTCTGTGGCCTCTCTTCAGTTCCCCACACTACCTGTGATATTCTTATTATACATTCTTTTAGGGAATCTCTTCTTCCTTCTCAAATGTTTACGTTTCCAGCAACTATCTTCTTCTGTTGATTTTTTTACATCTACGTCCTCTTTAGTTGCTATCAATGATCATTTCCTAATTTTTGTATCCGTATTTTCCTGTTCATTAAATGAATGCTCCTCGAATGTTTATGGAGAAATTATTTTGAAATTTGTAGTAATAGTGATGGAGTTATATGTGGAAGATGTGATTGCTTGTAAGGTTTTTTCAAGAAAACGATCCTCATTATGTACTTGGGCATATAATGTGTGTTTCTAAGCTGCATGAGAACTATCGATATCGATAACTATGGTTTGACAGCTGATAATGACATTTCTATTCAGTAAGGTTTGGCAAGTCACCATGAAACGCTTCTAAATTGTGGAAATTTACTTTGAAAAAATAAATCTGTTCGCGAAGTTCATAGAGCACTTCGTCCATTTTACGGTCAACATAATCGGCCTAGTGAGCAAGCAATTCGTGCAGTTATTGATCGTTTTTGCACTAATTTTACTCTTCTCGATTCAAAACCATCAACAAAACAAAGAAATGTGCGTACCGAAGAAAATATTGCTGTTTCAGCGCGAGGTATTGAAGAAGAAAGTCAATTCATCGTCGTTCTCAACTTGTTGGCCTTTGTCCTTCGACTACGTGGAAAATTTTACGTAAGGATCTTGACTTACGTGCCTATAAAATACAGTTCGTGCAAGAATTGAAGCCAAACGACCATCGCTTGCGTCGCATATTTGCTGATTGGGCTCATTTGAAACTGGCCGAAGTTGAGCATTTTTATCAAAGAATTGTGTTTAGTGATGAAGCTCATTTCTGGTTAAATGGCTACGTCAATAAGCAAAATTGCCGTATTTGGAGCGAAGAAGAGGAAGGAGCTACCGTTACGGTGAATGGAGAGCGCTATCGAGCCATGCTGACTGAATTTTCCTTTCCAAAAATTAATCAGCTAAACATCGATGACATTTGGTTCCAACAAGACGGCGCAACTTGCCATATAGCGCACTTAACAATCGATGTATTGCAAAATCAATTTGGTGACTTTACTTTATTTCCAGAAGTGGTCCTGTTTACTGGCCCCCTCGTTGATGCGATTTAACGCCTCTGGATTACTTTTTATGGCTCTATGTTAAGTCATTGGTTTATGCCGACAAATAAGCAACTTTTGAAGCATTTGGAAGCCAATATTCAAGCCACCATTGACGTAATACGCCCAGATTTATTGGAAAAAGTAGTCAAAACTTGGACTGATTGAATGGACCATGTAACTCGTAGCCACGGCGGACATATGCCGGAAATCTTATTTAAAAAATAAATGCCATGAAATTATCTACCAGATTATAATAAAAAAAATTTCATTCCAACAATATTTCTGTCTTGTATTATCATTTAAAGTTCTCAAGCTCTTAAAAAACACCCGTTTCTTCATACGTGTAAAATTAATGGTTTCAGCATAGTTTTAAAAAAATTAACTCTATTAAACCTATATTCAAGAAAAGCATACAAATTTTGTATAGCACCTTAACTTCTACAATGCATCCTTCTAGATATTATGGGTACGTTTAAAGTATTATATAATATGCAATGTTCCAATGAACACTGCTATTCGTTTTCATTAATTCGCCAAAATCTTATTTTTGGATTGGTTGATCTGAACCGTCTCGATTCGTCTTGTTTTCCTATTCTCGTGACATTTACTGTGGAATTCAATATCTTTATTTGTATTTAATTCGACATACAATAAAACATTTATTATGTACCATAGAACATTTATTTTTGCTTAAAGAACTTGACTATGAAATGCATACTTTACATAAAATAAATCTACTTACGAAAGTCAAATACATATAAATCAGCAAAAATATTAATATACAATATATAAATGCAAATACTTATGTACCGTGTCGTATCCAATTTAGTGTAAAACATCTTGCCGATAAAAAATGTGACTATAATAAGAACTTTTAAAAGCGTTTCCATTTCATTACGCATTGAATACAAATTAAATTAATTTATTATGTGCATATATATATATATATATATATATATATATATATATATATATATATATATATATATGTTTACCGATTGTGATTAATATTACCACTCAAACTGAGGAAGACAAATGTATGTTTCATTATAAACACAACCGCCATTAAAATGTTTATTATTCTTTAACATAATATTTACTTGAATATACTTATTTTGCTTATTATCTATAAAGTTCTGTACTATTTTCGTTCAAGAACACAGATTGGAATGGATTCGAAAAATGATTATTATTAAATTTTGATTACTTTAAGCGGACATTTTCGCTTCGAGCATATCTTGCTTTTATCCCATTTTATAGTTTTCTTCTTATAATATACAGAAATATACCTAGTCAAGTCATAAATACTGCTACACAACTGAACGCACTCATTACGAATGCAACACTGGGCGCATCCATTTCGTATTGATTGTGGTTTAACAGTTGACATTTATGCTTCATTGTGACGTAAAAAGCTTTTGACATTAATTGTTTCCAATCATGGCATGGAGCGACATCAAAAATCGTATTGTTGTAGTTGGCCTACTAAAATACAACATGGAAAAAGGCGATATCTTTAGGACGTTGCGACCGCTTGGAATCACTCACAATTTTGTGTATCGTGCTGTGAAGTTGTTTGAGGATACTGGTGGAGTACGAGACCGTCAAAGATCCGACCGGCCGCGCACTGTGAGAACTTCGCAAGCGATCAAAGCCATGAAGAAACGAATCGGTCGAAAACCGCTGCGAAAACAGAAAATCTTGTCACGAGAAATGCAAATTTCGCAAAAATCCATGTCTCGCATTATCAAAGAAGATTTGGGACACAACGCGTACAAGCGACACACTGAACACCTGCTCACGGCCGCATTGAAGGAAAAACGCAAGCGAAAAACGAAAGCGTTACTCGGCCGGTACGCGAAGAACGACAGACGGATTCTGTTTACTGACGACAAAACCTTCACCGTAGAAGAATCGTTCAATAAACAGAACAATCGTGTGTATGCTCGGTCATCCAGAGAAGCATCCCAACTCACCCCGAGGGTTGAAAGAGACCACCATCCCGCGTCTCTAATAGTATGGTGGGAAGTGAGTTACCAAGCGTTACCAAGCTCCATTTTTGCGAGAATGGAGTAAAAACATCGGCCAAAGTATATCAATCGACCGTCTTGGAACCCATTGTGAAGCCTCTCAAACAATCAATATTCACCAATAAGCCATGGCCATTCCAGCAAGACTCTGCTCCAGCTCACAAAGCAAAAACGACTCAACCGTGGCTCAAAAACAACGTTCCGGACATGATATCAACGGATGATTGGCCCAGACCTCAACCCCTTGGATTACAAGTTGTGGTCCGTATTAGAGAGCATGGCTTGCTCTACTCGACATCCATATATTGAGTCGTTGAAACGAGCCCTTGTCCGAGCAGTGGACAATTTCCCCATGCACGACGTGCGTCTCGCGATCGATTAGTGGCCACATCGTTTCAAGTCGTGCTGGAAGGCAAGTGGAAGTCATTTCCATTAAGTTGTTCTAAGATTTGTAGCCACACAAAAAAAAATTTTTTTAAATATTAATTTGTTTTCATTTGGCGTCGATTTTTCTGTGTACCAGTATTTATGACTTGACTAGGTAGTATGTTCCACTGATTTTCATTATAATGAAGAAAATGTATTTGAACAAACGTTTGATACGTAATTAATGCAGATTAATTTGGATATATTCTCCTTATATACCTATCTACAGTTATAAGTTTTCATTATTACTTTCAATTTTGATACAAGGCCGCCTGGTAAGGTCACACTCATACTTCTGTCTGTAATGGAAAAGGGAGATACCTTATACGACATCGATGTACTTGCCCTTGTTTCAATTTAGTTTAGTTTTTATAAATTTGTTGATGTATGTACATATGTACAATCTTTTTTTGATATTTGTAATATTCCGTTTCCTTGGACACTTGAATAATTAAAATATAATATTTCATCAGGGAAATTAAACTTTAATTTCAAATTAAATTTGTCAATACCGTAGTATAGAAAATAGTACAAGGTGTAATTAATAATTTTAATAAACGCTGTTCTTTATATCTTGGTCAATAGCAATGTTCTAAAATAAAGCAGTGCGATCTTGTGTTGTTGACTTTTATAAGAGAATAAGCAATAATGGTAATTTTGAATCCATATTTTGCCCGGCAATTTTATATTTTTTTATAAAAGCATCTACGGGGATCTTAAAATATAAGAAATGCCTCTGAAAGAACTAGGCTATATCTACAAAGAAAACTATAAAAATTTTACAACAGAATTTCAATTTTCATAGACATTGGTCTTGTTCTTCTGTAATTCCCCCAAATTCTATTCGCATATATATAAATTTCATCTGTGTTTCGAATGAAAATTGCCGATATTTTCAGTGTTACATATCTTTGTTACCATTGAAGATATAACATAGCTAAAAATTTCATGTGGTAGATATTTATACATTGAATTTAATAATCTTAACTAAAAATGAATGGCACAATTGGATATCAAGATATAGCGCAAACTTGTTTCTTAAATACTTAATTTTTTTTCCATTTCATATATACATGATTTAGTATAATTACCTTTTTTTAGATTTTTTTATTATAGCGGCAATTGAAGAACTATTTTAATGGTGAAAAAAAAAGAAAAGCGAAAAAAATAAGTAACTGCAAATAATAATGAAAGTGAATGACATATTTATTAAGCAAGTAAGATAAATGACTACAAACAGTAACTATAAAATTTAAAAAATATGTAAGAGAAGTAATCAAACGAGCAATCAAACTTTCTCACCATTTCATAATGAATCTATCCCAGAGTCTGAGTCTAGATGCTTTTTGTAACTATCGTAATATTATTTGTAGTTCCTCAATGCCACTAGGTTGGTTTTTATAAACTTTATTTTTTACAACGCTTCATAAGAAAAATCTAACAGATGATGAAAGATCATCAGAAATGTTTCAAAAACGATGTAGGTGAATCATCATGTTGTAACTACCTAACATTTTGTATTAAATTTCATGGTAATTAATCTAGTCTATCTTCCAACTTGTTCTCTACTCAAATGTCATTAAAAAATCGAGCCAATATTTTCATACAAAAAATGGGAAACTACCTCTTAACAGAAAAGACGTTGATTTCGTCTTTCCAATTGTCCATAATAAGACGAGCATTGTCTTGAGACTAACAAACAATATTATGTCTTTTAAATACTCCATTATTGGTAAATTGTATTTCGTCTGTATAAAGAAGTGCGGATTGTTGATCGTTTCTTCCTAATACTAGTGTTGTATTTGAATGGGCTGAATGTATTATGTTTTATAATTAAACCAGCCTTTTCTGGGGAAACAGCACATTTGCTCGCAATTTCATGAGTATATGTTATGTTTGTAACTTACATAAATTAAAACCATTTCTTCGTCTTCTGGTTTGAATTTCTTTCAATTGACTTTTCATATAGCTTTGATAATACATACATTTGTACAACCGTACTATCTTTGTTTCCAACATAAAAAAATATATCTATATATACGAAGATAGTTTGACAAGTAGTGAGAATGACACATAGGTGGCGCTCTAATTGATAAAACAAATGCACTGTACTTTAGGTTCCCTTTTTATATGTTTACATTCCGATATTTAGATAAATCGGTTGATTAGTTTATTTTCGACAGCTGATTGAAAAAGAAGCAACACGTTGTTCTGTTAAAATGGAAAAAGCAGAGTATCGTGCGGTGATTAAATACTTCGTAATTAAGGGTATGAAAACTACCGAAATAAAAGATGAGTTACGGGAAACATTAGGCGAATCTGCTCCATCATCCGCCACAATAAGTAGATGGGTAAACGAATTTAAACGTGGTAGAACAAGCTGTGTTGATGAAGTGCGCTCTGGAATAACCAAAATCGTGACTTCTAAGGAAATGATTATAAAAATCCATATATATATATATTACGCAAGATCGACGACTCAATGTGAGAGAGATAGCAGACATGGTAAGCATTTCAACAAAACGCGTACACCACATTTTAAGGAAAGAATAGAGCCTTTCCAAGCTTTCGGCAAGATGGGTGCCGCGATTGCTTACTACTGATCAAAAGTTCACTCGTTTGCGCATTTCCTATGAGTGTTTGGAACTTTATAAGCGGAATCCCGTTGATTTTTGTAGGCGATTTGTTACTTGCGATAAAACTTGGATACACTACAGTACACCCGAAACTAGACAACAGTCGAAACAATGGTTAGAACGTGGTTCTGCACCTCCAAAGAAAGCGAAAACCACTTTATCGGCAAACAAGGTGATGGCATCAATTTTTTGGGATTCAAAGAGCATTTTGCTCATTGATTACCTTCAGAAAGGTGCCACAATAAACGGACAATATTATGCAGAACTTCTACAACAATCAAACGCTCCCTCGCATACCAGCACAGTTACGATGTCCAAAATCCACGAGTTGCATTTCCAATTAGTACCGCACGCGCCTTATTCGCCGGATCTAGCGGCTTCCGACTTCCACCTTTTTCCAAAATTGAAAACGGCACTAGGTGGAAAGAAATTTTCGTCTAACGACGAGCTTATCATCTTCGTAAATGAGTGTTTTGCAAGTCTAAAATGCGGAATTGCATTTTATAGATGGCATAAGGGCATTGGAACACCGTTGGAATAAATGCATTGCTCTTTTAGGAGAATATATTGAAAAATAAAAATTATTTTGTATTTAAAAAATTCGTTTTTCTTTTCCATTGTCACCATTCCACTTGTTAAACTACGCTCGTATAAATATCAAATTTTTAAAGATTTATACATATTTTTTGCACAAATATTTTACAGAAAATAGCACCTAAGTCTAGTACAATAAATTATCTGATAGAATTTTAATGTATTTGACAATTGCAGTTAATTATGCGTTAACTTATCAAGCCCTACTTGTCCATTACTTAATCAATTAGCAATAGTAACTGAATTATTTCCGCTATAATAAAGGATGTTTTGACGTTGTAACTATTGCTATTCATAAAGACAATTTTATATTATTTCTTGAAAATCAAATATGCCATGAGTTTTTAGTTGAGATTATTAGATACTACCTAAAAGTGCCTACCAAATGCCATTCTTAGTTTTGTTCTATTTTCAGTGGTTATGAAGATGTAAGATCGAAAATTCTGGCAATTTTGAATTTTTTTCTAATATCTCAAAAAGTAAATAATAAATAACAAATTCCAAAGGGCTATAAAATAGCCCTCGAATTTCTGAGCAACTTTTCTAATTTAACCGATTCTGTACCTTTAATACAAAAAAGTCGCCCATATCCAGAGATAGAAAATAGGTACTTCTACTAAGTTGTATGTTCACTTAATAAAACCTATTAATATATGATAGTTATATATACTTTAATTAGATTCTATATTTTTAAATATTTATTACTGAATTACAAATATTATTAAATAATATAAATAAACGTAATTATATGCTTACTTTGTTTATGTTTTGTTTATTATTATTTTACCTAATTCAACTCAGAGTAAATTAGTTTTAGGAAAATTAATTGCAAATTATTTAAAAAAAATAAGTTACACTATAGTAACCTATAGTAATAATTCTATTGAAATAGAAAGGGTACTAGGAAAGTTTTGCAATACAGCTTTGTTCATTTAATTTGTTCAAAGTAATTTCCTCTACACTCAATACACCTCTCCATCCTCCGAAACCAATCTTTAAACCAGTTCTGCCAAGTTTCACTAGGGAGTAAAGCACACTCGTTGTCCCAAGCCCTCAGAAGGTCCTCATCACTGGAAAACCGCTTCCCTTTTAGCTTCATGTTCGCATGCGGGAACAGTGCAAAGTCGCAGGGAGCAATCCTGTCGTGGTCAAATATTCGGTGCAGGCTTTGGCGCGGTTAGCTGGAGCATTATCGTGATGGAGGAACCAGGTGTCCATTCTGGACTTTGTCCGCAGGTTCTTCATTGATCCAATGACTTTAGGCAGGCACTGTTCAGTATACCACTTAGCTGTGACTGTCTTCTGTGTGTCCAATACGACGCGTTCCACAATTCCGCTCGATTTGAAAAATACAGCTATCATTTTCTTCTTTACAGATCGGGATTTTCTGACAACTACGGGTGTGTCCTCATCATGAAAGACCCAAACTTTGGTTTGAGCTTTTGTCGGCGCATCGTAATAGTACAGCCAAGTCACGTCACCTGCCATAATGTTGTTCACATACCGAGATTGTCCCTTATTAAACTTTTTTAGCATCTCCCGGCACCAAGTCACACGTCGTGTCATCTGGTCTTCAGTCAGTCGATGCGGCACCCAGAGAGAACAAAGTTTCTTCACGTGCAAACAATCATGCAGAATCGAACAAATTGCTGGTGCATTTAGACCTGAAGTACCCTCTATCTGTTGGTAGGTCACTCGCCTGTCCTCGCCAAGCATTTTCCTCACAGTAGTAACTTTTTCCTCCGTAACTGAGGTTCATGGCCTCTCAGCATCGTCCACAGTTAAATTTCCCCTTTGGAATTCTCTATACCACCTGAATATTGTTGTGCGATGTGGACAAACATCACCTAGTGCAAGAGTCATTTCTTCGAAGCACTGGTCTATGTTTAAACTACGCACGATATTATAACACAAAACTGCTCTTATCTCATTTCGTGACCACGATGCCATTGTAAGCACGTTACACTCTCACTGCTAATGAATAACTGGGCTCATCGATATGGCGCGGCGGCTACTATGCACGTATGAACATGTCTCAACATGCAGCAACAAGCAGCTTCCTACGATTCATTGTTGCGTCATATTGCGAAACTTTCCTAGTACCCTTTGTAGACCCATAGATTAAGTTATTTAATTTACTATATTTTTATAAAAAATACTATACAGAGCCGGCTGATAGCTCGGTGATAAGTCACTGGCTTATCACGCGGGGGTCTCGGGTTCGAGTCCCATCCGGGAATTCTTTTCATGGTTTCCCTTTTCTCTTTAAGCGAATGCTGACAGACAAAGATCTTAAGTCGACGCACGAGCGCGGACGTTAGAATAACTTATAGTCTAGCAAAGCCTTCTGTAATTGGCGTTAAGCTGTTGAGGCAATATGAAGGCATTAAATATTATTATTAAAGAGTCAATTGGTTAAATAAGACAAATTAAAAATTATATTCTCAAAATAAATAATCAACAAGCAAATAATAATTTATATTACGAAAGTTGAATTTGATGAAGCCTGTGGTTGATTAACTTAATTACTAAAGTTGACAGCTTAGTTGTCGAAATGCGTATACAGAATTACGAAAGTTAATGTGGAAAGAGGTTATATATCAACCTTAGTAATTATATTACAAAACTCTACAGAGTTTCTATTTAAACGTGACGTAATTGAAATATTAAAGTTTTCAATTTCTTGCAAATATCTAATAATTGTAAAACAATTACTGATTTCTTGTCTTAAGAACTTTTTTTATTATGATTATTCTTTAAATACTCTAATAATTGCTGAATTGTTCATGAACTTTGTATGTACATACATATACCTTTCTTACACACAGTTCTGTATATGAATTATATTTATGTTTTATATGAAACTATAAATGTAGTATCTGAATTATACGTTATGAAATCATTTGTAAATTATTAAATAGCAAATATATAATTTAGGTCGGGCCAACATATGCAATCAACGTGGATGTAGGTGTTACCTGCGGCGTAAGAAGCCGAACCCAAACTTGAAAAAAATAAAATTTATGAATTTAAAATTGTATACGGAATATTCTCAATTTTGTATAGCTCGATATGCGAGTTTCAGCAACCCACAATACAGCGGTGCGTCTTATTACATTTCTTTCCACTAACAATTATTTTGAAACTAATTAGTAAGAGTAATTGAATTAGTTCCGTCATCATTCATGTTATAAGTGATAATATCTATATGTAATTTATTAAATCAATTAGCAAAACATCAGTTATACTAAACTCTATACGCACACGCTTGGTCAGTTTTATCAATAGTTGACGATACTTTGATTCTTTAAAAGTCACTTATACTATATACTATAAGTATTAACCGATTTTATGTCAAAACAGTATCCAACAGCTATTAAAGTTAATATATTATAAAAAACGATATTACTTATATGAAATATTGGTTGTTAGTCAAGGTTATTTCCTATCTATTTCTTGATAATACATTTATTAAGTTACTCACGCGAATTTCACTATCTTGTTAAAGATTCATTTATGGTAATGTCGTCATATATATATAAACATAAGCGAAATTTCACTCTCTTTAAATGGAACAAGGTTAAGGTGGTAACTTGCGTGCGACACATTATATCTTTTACCATTTTTATTGTTCATCGATTTTTCGATAATTGGTTTTTTTCTTCTTTGAATAATCCATTTGTCTGTTTCTTGTGGAAATTACTTCTTACACACTTTTTTATTTAGGTTAAGTACATTCTTTATACTTTATATTATAATTTCTGTTAATACATATGTACATACATGCATTTAATAAACATTTATATACAGGTATTAATTAGTACTTCCATGAAACTAAAAAGTAAAATTCGTAGTATTTATACCATGTTTCTACAAGTATGAGGCTTACCGACATAAATAATAAATAAATAAAAACGTAATTCATATAATGGGGATCTTGAATATTTACAATAGCTTGCCTGACTAGTTGGTGGTCCTATGAACGTGATTTAATATTACTTTAAATTCTTTTGACAAATATTGCGTGAATTAAATGTTGTTAATTATTTTTCGTTTGCATTAAATTTATATAATAAATGGATAAGTTTTAGCTAATACAGACTAGCTGCAGAAGGTGTCGAATGCAGCTCCGTTGAAACGTTGAGCTAACAGTCCTTCTCACCAAGGCTATGTACCTAATGGAATTTGATAATAAAAGGTTCTATCTCTTCTCCATATCTAACTGCTCTGACATTGAAAAATATTTGTTCAACAATACGTCGTCGTGACGTAGCAATCCGTATTTCTATCCTCATTGAATGTAGATTTGTCTTACGAAACACTTTTCCAATTAATTGTGTGCGATAAATTTAAATGTACACAATCTGTCGCAGAGAAAACCGGTTTTTTTTAAAGAGTAATTCTTAGTGGTGCCCTATATTAAAAAAAATACGCGTTAGTAAGGTAGATCTTCCACCAATATTATGTCAAAATGTCATTTACATCATTAGATGCAGAGAAATTGCGCATAAAATAACAGCGCGTATATGGCATTGGTCGAAAAATGAATGTCGAACAAAGAAGTTCTGTTTTAAACTCGGCAAATGGTTTACTGAAACGTTTAATTTGATGGAACAAGTATATGGTGATGCGTATTTATCACGTACGAGTATGTACGAGTAGTATAAACGATTTAAAGACGGTCGTACGAACATAATGACGACGGACATCCTGGTGCAAAAAATCTGTGGTTATGGAAAGTAACATCGAACTTGTGCGTGAATTTATCAGAAATCAGCCGAAAACCTCATTGCGATATGTGGGAATGGAATTAAATATTTCCAAAGATTCAATTCATCGCATTTTGACACAACATTTGGAACTGAGAAAGATTTGTGCAAGCACACAAGCTAACTGAATTCATCATTGTACAGACTTGATTAAAGAATCAAAAAAGGACGAAAACTTCTAATATTCTATTGTAACTGGTGATGAGACATGGTGTTCTCAACATGATCCAGAAACCAAGCGTCAAAGCTCTGAATGGAAGCATCTAAGCAAAGAAAGACCGAAAAAAGCCGTTTGGAGAAGTCGAAAGTGAATGATTTGTTTTTATGATTCGAAAGGCTTAGTGCACAAACAGTTTGTACCAACTAGTCAATGCTGTATATTATCTTGGTGTTATGAAGCGCCCTCAATATCGTGAAAGTGGTAGCTGGCGTTTGTTACATGATAATGCACCATCTCATCGCTCGACGTTTATCACTGATTTTGTAACTACAAATGGCATTTTAGCTATCAACCATTCACCATATTCACCGTATTTGATCACTAGTTAGTTTAGATACTAGTTTTCTCAAATATTTGCACGAACTTAAATGAAATTATTTTACTGAACCTATTCCTCAATCCATACATTGTTCGATATATTCTTAACGCGCTGGTATATTGTCTGTTGGATTCATAGTTGAACTGAATAAGTCTAACACGAACCCATAGCGATAAAACCATTTTAACAAATATTGATTGAAAATTGCTGTCAGTAGTGTGATACATATTTCGATATTAAAAAAACCAAGTAGATTCAACAAAAATTAAACAATTATGTATAGAACAAGCCCCAAACTCTTTGAACTATAATATCTACATGAAACCAAACTTTTAATATGTACATACAAAAGATAAAGTCAAACTGGGCACTTACTTTTGAATAACCTTATAAATGATCCTGGTATATCCTTGCTTTTATGTTTTATCTTCGTAGAGGGTTATTATCCTACAGGTTTAGAACCCCTCACATGATCCTTTCTACTTTTTCTTGGCTTTCGGTATTTGCTCTGAACATTTACTATACAATTTCCACGCACATCAAGAAAAATCTCAGTCCGCCTGATAAGAACCCTCCATAGCCGGGCAAAGCTAAATAAATACAAGAGGGTTGCGTTTGGTGCCCTGCGGCCATGCAACTTGCGACACGTTGCCTTATACATACCTTAGTTACATACCTTAGTTTGAGTTTACCTCGGATTACTTGGGAACGCAATTTCATGTAAACACTCTAACTGTGAGCCCCTAAGGAGATATACAATTTTTTCTTATTTTAGGCTGTTTTCACTGAAAAGTCAACCTTCCTTATGATACAGACTGTAATTACATTAATTATTTAATAGACTATCATAAGTATAATAGAAGTTACGATTCTATACAGGAATATATGGCAGAAAACAATTTTATTCCATATAATGACACAAGAAAAACTACGAAATTAATGTTGTTACTAATAATATTTAATACGTTGATATAAACAATATAAACATCATTTACAGATCAACTGAAAATATAAAAAAAAAACGTTTCGTACAGTACTACGCTTGTTAACTGGAACATATTGGAAAGTTAAACGATCGACTTTCCAAAAAGTATTTACTGCAACAAACATAGAAGTGTTATTTCAAAACAATCAAATGATTATACCTTTTTTGAAATCTTAGTTCTCTTAGAAAACAGAAAAGTTCATATACTTGGCTTGATAGTTTAGAAAAGGACAGAAAAGCAAGGGCAAAACTTCTTACTCTCACTACTTACACATGTGGTGTGTTACTTACATACAATTACATATTACGCAGACAAAAATATTGATAGCTACGTACATGTAAAAAATAGAACATATGTATATACATATATCTATAGTGTATTTGGACAAATATCAAAATACATACAACATGACTGTTTTCGAACGATTTAAAAAAATAATAAATGTATATTCCTAAAGAATTATGAGCTTCAGAACTATGTATTAGAAATGCGAATTTTACTAGAAATGCAAATCCCATCCGATCCGAGTTTGAGATAATTTTCTGGTCTCTCCGAATCGTACTTTTGGTATAGATTCGAGATTTAATCCAATCCGTATTTGAAACTATGTATATAAAAACCGCAATTAATTAAATAATTATACGTATTAGGCTTTAATTGTTAAGTATTATCAAATAGAACTTGAGAATAAATGCCCTGGTATTGACAAACTCAATACTAAAAATATCCATCATTGCTGTAAAAATAGGAATTTTTGTTTAAGTAATTCAATTTGTGTAGAACATACATTTTAAGTTAAATTAACTTTTGTAAGTTTTAATAATTGCAATGTATGAATGTTAAAAGTAATCATTCAAATATTAATAACACCCTGTTTACTATATATGTTTCAGAGATTCACTTATCATTAGGTAAACTTGTGTTATTAATGAACGATTCGTTCGTAGAGTTTATCGTACCATTTCGATACGGAAAAATGAAAAAACAATGTTTTCTCCTCTTGTAAAATACACGAATGTACTTGAATAACAAAACGAGAACGCGTCTGTCTCGCATGTCGGCAACAAAGTTTCCAGAGCGTGTATAAACAGGCACTTGCTATCTTGGCGATTTGCCAAATAGATGAATGTTAAAAGGAATTATTCAAATATTAATAACACCTTATTTACTATATATGTTTCAGAGATTCACTCGTCATCAGGTAAACTTGTGTTATTAACGAACGATTCTTTTGTAGAATTTATCGTAGCATTTCGACAAGGAAAAATAATGAAAAAAGATTTCTTTCCCCTCTCATACAACACACGAATGTATTTGAACAACAAAACGAGAAGGCGTCTTACTTGTATGTCGTCAACAAAGTTCCCAGAGCGTGTATAGACAGGCACTTGCTATATTGGCGATTTGCCAAATAGATGAATGTTAAAACGAATTATTCAAATATTAATAACACCTTGTTTACTACATATGTTTCAGAGATTCACTCATCATCAGGTAAACTTGTGTTATTAACGAACGATTCGTTTGTAGAATTTATCGTACCATTTCGACATGGAAAAATAACGAAAAAACATTGCCTCCCTCCTGTATCGAAATGGTATGATAACGTCTACAAATGAGTCGTTCGTTAATACCACAAGTTGACCTGATGATGGGAATTTTGGAAGCTTTGCTGCCGACATGCGAGATAGAGGCGTTGTACGAGAGGGGGAGGCAATGGTTTTTCATTTCAACTGCAATGTATTCTAAAAAAATATTTTTAATCTATGAGCATGCAGTAATGCGGTTGTTTATCTAAATATGTGCATGTATAACGTCTTGATATGAAAATAACGTACCAGGAACTACTGAGAGCAAAATTTCAGATTCGGATTACTGTTGTCTATATATCTTTTTATCGCCACTGTAAGTAAAACTATTTAATTTATCACGACTTCTCCATGGCTTGCATTAATTTATATTTAAATTTATTCTAAATGGCGTATGTAAGTATATGAATATTTTGGTTATAGTTTCATATAATTACAATAAGATTAGATATTTGTGTTATTAAAACTTATTGGTTTATTACGTGGTATTTATGACTGAAAAGAAATTAATACATATTAATGTCATATTATATTGTATATAAATACAGTTAATTCATTAATGTAGTGGCTTCTTCTTTTAGTTAAATAAATATTAGTTTATAAGCTTATTTACATTCGAATAAGTATATACTTATGTACCATTGAAAGTAAAAATAGCGCTTCTCTACTATAATTGGTATTTTATCATTGTGCATTCAATTCATTTCATTTCATAATTTACTATGTAAACCACATCTAATGATATGCACAAAAATTCTACTCAGGTCATTGATATAATGCTATAAATTCGTCATTGTTACGTTATTCTGTTTTGAATAACTTGTACGTTGTTCTGATCATAAGATTAATTTCATGGGTGCCATTATTTTATTTGTAAACAATAAAATGCTAATATTATTCGCTATTTGAAGGTATACGTGTATTCCCAAATAAAAGCCCTGTTAACCTTTAAGGCATTTATTGATAAACTTAAAAATTCTTCGATAACAAAATAAAATATAATTTAATGTTTCTCGGTTTTAATAACTATTGGACTATTCATATATATTTATAGTATACATGTAAGTACCAATAACGTCGGGTAATGGTTTGCAACTACGTATATATATTTAATCTTAACAGAACTCTGCGTGTTTGCGGCTAATATACATATATAGATTTGTCACTAAAGGACGTTCATTCTGCTTATTTGAGATAAATGTTTCTGTCACGAGAGGACGTTCTATCGTGCTCGTATGCACTTTATATACATAGTATTATACTATTAGTTATTGTCTGATAAGATTTATCCACTAGCTAGTCTTGCAGGATTACATAAATATTCGTTTGTGTAAGTACCGGTCAGTTGGATATACGCTTAATTTAATCGAGGATCGATTCCCCTTAATGGCAGATTATAGATTTTCTTCGCATAGACAGTTCAAAGGCGTTGGAGCACGAACATTCGAATAGAGATAAGTAGCGAAATTAAGCCAAGTCCTAGCCTTGCAAAATTGTTGCACGACATACGATCTCCCGAATCGTACTCTAAAAACGGCTGCATTCTATATGTATCTTGCTACAAACCCCTTGTATAAATGGAATAATCTGCTATCGCCTATTGTGTGGATATACTGCGACACTAGGGAGGAACGATGATGTTCGCGGTCTGATATAGACAAATGATCGTGCTGGCGCCAAATTTGATTGAAGAGCGTTGATGAGTGTATAACGTATGCTATCGACGAACACACGTACGGTATATTATATTGGCAGCATGAGCTCTAATCGGCTGAATATTGGGTCTGGGAAAAAGTTCGTGGCGTTTTTTCAGTAAAATTCAACTGGTCCCCGCATGGCGCGTGGACGAATTCATTTAAACCGAATATGCTCCATTATTATCGACAATGTTTCGCCATTTTTTTGGTAGATCCATGATCCCATCGGTGAAAAACTTCTGTGGTTTCTGGTCGAAAAACTGAATCAAGTAGTTTTCACAGGCTTCTTTTGAAACCAACTTAATTCCATTGAGAGAGTTCTGCAGAGATCGAAACAGATGATAGTCAGAGGGTGCTATATCCGGACTGTAAGGTGGGTGCATCAAAACTTCCCAACCAAACTCTCTCAATTTTTGACGGGTCATCAAAGAAGTGTGTGGTCGGGCGTTGTCATGATGGAAGACAACACCTTTCCTATTAATCAATTCGGGCCGTTTTCTTTCAATCGCCTGGCGTAATCTCTCTAGTTGTGCACAGTAGAGTTGAGAATCAATCGTCTGACCAGTTGGAAGTAGCTCGTAGTGGACGATTCCCCTCCAGTCCCACCATACACACAGCATCACTTTTTTTGGCGTCGATGTTGGCTTAGCGAACGCTTGTGACGGCTCACCATCCTTTATCCACGATCTTTTACGCTTCCGATTATCGTACGTAATCCATTTTTCATCTCCGGTTATTAAACGTTTCAGAAACGGCTCGATTTCATTCCGTTTCAGCAGCGCATCGCAGATGTTAATTCGGTCAATCATGTTTTTCACGCTCAACTCATGAGGAACCCATACGTCAAGCTTTTTTTTGTAACCAGCTTTGTGTAAATGGTTCAAAACAGTTTTGTGGTCAATGCCTAGGTCCATGCCAATATCGACACTGCTGATATGCTTATCTTGTTGGACTTTTTCAAGAATTTCATCAGATTTTTCAGTGATTGGACGACCGGAGCGTGACTCATCTTTCACATTGAAATTTCCAGAACGAAAGCGAGCGAACCATTTCCGCGCAACAGATTTCGATAAAGTACCTTCACCGTACACAGCACAAATTTTATCACAAGCCTGCGCAGCGTTCTTCCCCTTATCATAATAATATTGCAGAATATAGCGAAATTTCTCATTATTCTTCTCCATTTTCAAGTGCGAATAACTTTCCAACCACTGCACCGATTACAATGTTTCTACGATCAAACTAACGTTCGGAAGGTCATCTAAAAAACGAGCCGTCGGTGGTGCCGCTGTGACTTGTTGTTCTTTAGTTATCGGCAACCAATGCCATCTATCGGGAAAAACGCCACGAACTTTTTCGCAGACCCAATATATGTGATATCTTTGATATGTACACGTACAATAAATGTATTAAATAAACAAAAGAAAGTATACGTATGTGAAATTAATATTTGATCCGAGTCCGAGTCAAACTTCTGAAGCTAGTCCGAGATCAGAATCGTTCTTTCGGTAGAGATCCGAGATCACATTCGAATTTCAAACTATATAAAATCAGCAATTAATTAAATAACTATAAGTATTTGACTTCAATTGTAAATATAATTAAGTAAGAGAATAAATGCCGAGATATTGACAAATTCAGCCCTAAAAGTTACTGTGCATAAATGTTATAAAAAATAGGAGCTTTTATATAACTATTACACAATATAATTTATATAGAACATACATATGCTTTATTTAAAATGAACTTTTGTAAGTTTTAATAACTTCAACATAATCTAAAAAAAAATGTTTTTAATCCACGAGCACGGAGTAATGCGGTTACTTATCTAAATATGTACATATATAATGTACTAATATGAAAATAACGGTCCAGGAAAGTTACTAATTAACAAAATTCCAAATATAAATTATTATTGTCGATACATATATTTTTTTATCGTCGCTCTAAATCAAACTTCATAGTTAATGTATTATATCTTCTTAATAAAAATTTGGCTTGCTTTAATATATATATATATATATATTTAATATATATATATATATATATATATATATATATATATGTATATTACACTATTAAAGAAACACTTTGTTTTCAATGGTATTTGTATGCATATGTACATTTTGCTCGTGGCTGCGTATAATTGCAGTAGCATTTGGTATCTAAAAAATGCGCATACATCAGGTAAATTTTGATGGAGACTGTGGATAATTAAATTAATCAATTAAGACTAATATAATCCCTTTCTACAAACATTTTCGTATTCTGTATACGTATTTCGACAACTAAGTTGCCATCATCAGCAGATAATTAATCATGTCGCACTTGGAACCACGGCAAAATCCTCACAAACGCAAAGTCCGTACTAGACTTTCATCGCCGCTGTCTCGATTGTTCGATTGAAGTAATACTTCGGCGCTTAAAATACATTGTGTTTCAAAAAGAATATACGTATTACAAAGTATTATTTTGTCCAAACTATTGATCGCTGCGCCTCGGCTCGGCTATTGGAGAAACGAATACATAGTCTAGTTCATTTAATAGCCGCTAGATGTCAGTTGTCTTCTGTTTTTCTTGGTAACCGTCTTAAGTTTAAAATGGCTACTCCGCAGCAGAAATCATTTTGTGTTCTCGAGTTTGCGAAGTGCAATTCCGTGATTACAGTGCAAAGATGCTTCAGGTTGAGTTACCAAATTGATCCTCCAAATGGTTGGAACCTTCGCAGATGATATCGACAGTTTGTAGATACAGGATGTGTATGTAAGGGAAAGAGTCCTGGCCGCCCTCGTGTTTCTGAAGAAAATGTTGGACGAAATCAAACACCTTTACAACGTAATCCTTCAAAATCAACTAATCGTGCCAATCGGGAGTTACAACTGCCTACAACAACAATTTGGCGTGTTTCGAGACTTCTTTGATGGAAACACGATTAACGGTCAGCAGTATCTCGCTATGTTACAAAACTGGTTGTTTCCGAGGCTGTACGAAGACAACTTGATTTTTCAACAAGATGGGGCACCCCCTCACTGGAGTCGCCAAGTGCGTGAATATCTGAATAAAAACTCTACCGAATCGTTGGATTGGTCGTCAAGGAGCTGTGTCTGAAGTCTGTGACTTCTTCCTTTTGGGTTTCGTTAAAGACAACGTTTATGTACCACCACCCCCACAGAACCTGGAAGAGTTGAAGAACCGGATTCGTACTGCCATAACATCAGTGACGAAGGACATACTTGCCCGAGTATGGGAGGAGTTTGAGTATCGGTGTGATATTGTTCGTGTCGCTGATGGAGGATATATTGAACATCTGTAATCTGAACTTGAGAGGCTCGTTTATATGTGTGTAAAGCTTCATATTCGTATGTCTTAAAGTTTAATGGATTCGAAATACGTATATTCTTCTTGGAACACCCTGTATAATTAAATAAAGATATTTGTGTTACTGAAACTTATTAGTTTATTACGTGGCATTTATGACCGAAAAGAAATTACTACACATAAAATTTATTCGGATGTTTTTCTAAAAATAAATTTTTAGTTTAACATTATACAACCATGCTCAAATGTATTAGACACCTTGCGAATTTATGTTCATACATACATATATAGTTTATATAGTTTAGTCAAAAGAGAGGTGAGGAAAATGAAACTGTTGTGAAAATTATGTAGAAAGTGTTATTTAGTAATATAGTACAATTTATCAATATTTTGTCGCTCCGCCCTTGGCCTTAATGACAGCTCGCACTCGTCGAGGCATACTTGCTACTAAATTGTAACACTCTGCCGGCGGTATTGCAGCCCATATTTCGCGAATTTTTGTTGATAATTCTGCTTTTGACAGGCATTTACGTTCCGTGATCTTATTTTTTAAGATACGCCACAAATTTTCAATGGGCGACAAATCGGGACTTTGTGGCGGCCAATCCAATACCTCCACTGTGTTTTCCTCGAACCAACGCATTACAGCTCCCGATTTGTGGCAGGGCGCATTATCTTGCTAAAAAATGTATTGTGGAATATCCTGGTCGAATATTTTTAGCACAGACGGTTCTAATACTTCCTCCAACATGGCTAAATAGCGTTGGCGATTCATCCGTTCATCGCACAGGTACACTTCTCCAACACCGTATACAGACATACAACCCCAAACCATGATACTACCACCTCCAAATTTTACTGTGGGAATGATACATTGTGGTTCATAAGCTTCCCCTTGCCTACGCCGAACGTATAGCGTCCCAGGTAGTCCCCAAAGCTGCCAGGCAAAAGAAGAAAGTTAGCACTTAGACAGGATTAATTTTGTTTAATGTTACATGTAGACTGAATTGCATACAACGCTAAGAATATTAGTCATGAAGATGCACTTACATACCTCGATATTCGATTCATCAGACCAAAATTTCATGTTGTTTGGCCCATAAATACCGCTTCTTTTTATGAGCGTCAGTCACAAACGGTTTACGTCGCGCTTTACACCCTCGTAAACCAGCACGCTGGAGACGCCTTCTCACTGTTTGCGCAGAAACTGTTACGCGATATTGCTGTTTCAGCTCACTGGCGAACTGTTTCGACGACTTTTTCCTATCACTGAGAGCCAGTCTTTGTAAAATTCTGTCTTCTCTAACCGAGGTACAGGGTTTTCTGCCACTTTTTGGTCTATTAACAAACGACCCATTCTCCTGATAGCGACTAATGGTTGTACGGACTGCACATCGCGAATATTTTTTTTTTGCAATTGCAGCTATTGATAACTTCTGGGAATGCAGTAGCACTATTTGGGCGCGTTCCCCTACCGACAACTCGCGTGTTTTAGGCATTTTTCTTCAACAAATAACTGACACAACGTGAAAGAATAGGATAATCTAATTGATCTCTACCACAAACTCACAAATGCACGTTCACTGCTAGAATGACACAAAATTTCTAAAATCCACAATTTCCCCTTTCCACCTATTCTTTTCAATAGGGGATTAACTAGGGTATTCAAAAACGCATTTCTGTAAATACCATTAACTATTTTGACGGGTAATTTCCGTCAGACTTGGATAATACCGAGAATAAGGGTTTTTACCTGGGGTGTCTAATACATCTGAGCATGGTTGTATTGTACATGCATATATATTTACAAAAAATACATACATATACACTACAGGCTATACGTGAGGGATCAGTAGACGAAATTTAAAAAAAAAATGCACGCTTAATGAAACAAAACGTATATTTCTACAAAACCATATTTACGAGACAAATGAACAGTTTTCCTTATAAAATAAAATAATTTCAACATATTCTGTAGAATTTCTTATCATATACGACTTTCGTCGAAGTATCCACCTATGCGCTTAATGATGTTTTTACAAATATTAGGCAACCGCGATACAAGTTTCTGGAGCGTATCCATTGGTAAATTATTCCACACACTTGTAAGTTGCTTCCGAAGCTGTTTCTGCGACATGGACAGCTTTCTCTCACGTTTCTATCTAATTCATCCCACAGTAATTCGATAGGGTTGAGATCGGGTGATTGTGGTGGCCAAATCATATTTATCAGCACCCGTTCCTCCGCTTTTTGATTCACATAGTTTTTACAAAGTTGGGAAGTGTGTTTGAGATCATTATCTTGTTGAAGGTGAAAACCTTCACCAATTAACCTTAATCCAGACGGAATTGCACGTTCCTCCAAAATCTTCAGGTACCCCTATTTTTTTAAAATGCCTTCAATGCGGTACAAATCTCCGACACCACCAAAGGAAAAGGATCTCCAAACAAGCACAGAACCTCCCCGTGTTTAACAGTTGACACAGCACATTCGGGTAACATCCTTTCACCCACTTGTCTTCGATCGAAAACTCGTCGATTACTACCAAACACTTGGAACTTTGACTCATCTGTCCATAACACCTGCTTCCACATTTCCATGTCCTAGTGTTGATGGTCCTGGGCCCATTGTAACCGTTTTTTTACGATTTCTTGGATTCAATAATGGTTTTTGAGCTGCAATACGCCCATGTAGTCCCGCCTTTGTCAAACGTCGTTTTATAGTAGTCAGTGACACCGGCATTCGACGGCCTTCATTCAGCTCTGCTCGAAGCTGAGGAGCTGTGAGGCGCCTATTTTGTTTTGATAGTATTTTTAGACGCAAATCCTCTTGTCTGGTAGTTACCCTTGGCCTTCCGCAACGTTTTATTGGTTGTAATAATCCACTTTGTGAATATCGTTTCACTGTTCCTTGCACTGCGTGATAAGATAAGTTTAATTGTTGGGCTATTTGCTGCAGTGAAAATTTTTCACCATGTAGCGTTATTATAGAACTACGAGTTTCTGCGCTAAGTTCCTTTCTTTTCGGCATTTTTATAAGTTACTTTTACATCTGTTCTCAAATACTCGTATTGCAACTTACCCGGACAAATGCTGCACGAAAACTAATTTTTAAATTGCTAAATAGTTTACTATGAATTCCTAATACCATTATAATAATATTACGTTGTAGACCCTATTAAATTTATTGGGGTATATAAAATATTTCTATTAAATAGACGCCATAAAACTATTAAAAGGATTTACAATATTTTTCAGAAACAAATATATTTAACTAATTTATAATAATAATCCGAATAATCCTTCTCAGAATTACATTTACACCTGTTATTTCAATTATTCTCACCACAACAGGTAAAAGTCTAAGGGATGTGTCTAAAATACAAGTGTTTTGTTATTTATGATAAGTGATCCCTCACTTATGGCTTGTAGTGTACTTATAAAATTTAGTTTTTGCGTTAAATGATTTTAATTGGTGTAAGTGTTCGTATAAATACTCCATTATTTTTTAACTGTGGTCATTCATTAAGCAACGCTGAATTTAAAAATATTTAATAATAAGCAGGTAACTATTTTCAGTATTTTCATTGTAAAATTCATATACCTGTACAATGAACAGAATTGATTCTGAGCTTTGAATTGAATCGTTTGGGATTAAAATACAAACTAGATCCAAATTTAGTTCGAATTTTGGATCGGTTCGAACCGCCCGAAATCCGTAATATAATAATATACAGTGTATTTCATTCAAAATAACAAAGTTAAATAACGTATAGACAAACCTAAACATCATGTATATTTTAAAATAATTTTACGGTATAGAGTACTTGATCCCAAATAACTTCTACTTGAAAAATTTTATAATCGAGTGAATAGCTAATGCGTATAAAACTATGTAAAGGATGGCATTTTTAATTAATTCTCTGTATAGTCCATTGATAATCATTTTATGTGTGGTGCATTCTAAGAATAATTTAAACCGGACATTTCCTCGCCGCAGAAACATGTATGGAATGAACTTAAATATATTTTGAAAAGATGTGCTGGATACTTTACATATCCGAAGTTCTCTGACGAAAGATGTGCTGTAATATTTTGTCAAACTATAATCCTTTGATCATGCGCTAATACATGCTAGTTTTATATATGTACATATTGAGTCACTTCTAAAGAATAGGTAGGTATCTTTCTAGTATGAACTACAATCACGACTGTGTAGTACATTGTTTTCTTTATTTAATAGTTGAGACCCATTTAAAACCGGTTTATAGCCCTGTTCCTTTACGCAACGTTCTTTAACCAGTTAATCAATTATGCTATTGAGTTCTATATCACTATGCATTTTAACAAAAAATAAATGTGCGTACATTAATTTCATCTTTAATTTATTTAAAATATTAGCGATATCAACTATAATTCGGTTCATGTACTGGGGTTGCTTTCGAATCTCAATAGCTTATAATAGATCAGCAGAATCTATTATACATACACATACTGTCGAAATTGCGTTTTTGAAGACATTAACTGCTCCTTCTGATGATTGGAACCTATGACCATGCAGTATGGAGAATAGTCTAACAATTCGACGTTTTATTGCGTTAAAAATTCAATAGTCTTGCGTGCTGTGTGTGAGCTTGCATTGTCTTGGTGGAGGATGATTCATCGTTCGGTGTTGGTTTTTCGAAGCTCAGCGATGACTTGCGGCAAACAAACGGTTGTATACCAAACGGCAGTAACGGTTCTTTGATCCTGTAGATAAATTGTTGCTATATGACCTGCTTTCGAGACAAATGTCGCGACCATCTTTTTAGAGACACGGATGACTTTTGCCGGCTTGTCTTCACCTTGGAACACCCAAACAGACGATTAGCGTTTATTTTCTGGCTCGAATGAATATATCTAAGATCCATCACCACCGACAATGTTGTACACGTTTTTAGAGTTTCCACCTAGATTTTCGGTCTAGGGTTTTTTAATACAAATTCACCCTAGCTGCTTTCTGTACTTCGGTTAACATCCAATCGGAAATTAATTTTTATACACACAATTTTTTGAGTAAAATTTTTTAAATTGAAGCCTTTGAAATACACAATAATGCTTCAATCTGGCAATATGTCACATGTCGATCTTCGTTGACGATCTTACACACAGTATCGACGTTTTCCTGAATGACGTTTTTGGTGAACTTGCTCATGGATTGTTACTAAGACTAACCTGTCCACGTTTGAATTCTTCATACTAATGAAAAATTGTTGGCTGAAGCGGTGCTTCATTGCTGAAAACAGAAACCAACTCGGTGAGGCATTCTTGTTGAGATAATTGTCTTGGAAAATTATAAAAAATTATTCCATGAAAATGTTCTCTTGTCAACTTTTACAATTCGTTGTAGCTACAACACTATACGTATCGACTAAAACTTTGGATTTAGGTTAAATAAGGATGTAGGTTAATTTCAGCACTAACATTTGCTTAGTGGCACCCTCTATATCCCACTATACAAAACTTAAAAAACATCCCACGTATATTTTATAGCTTCCAGAACATTTATTAATTCTGCCTCAAACACATTTAGTTCTGAATCCAGTTTTAACCTACCCCTTAGTTTACATTTTGTATATAGAAAACACGACGAAAATTATTAAAGCTTGCTTGTCCACTTTGACCAACATTGAAAATAATATTTTTTTATTATGGTATAGTTGCCCAATATTATTAAGAGACGATATTAAGGTTTAATTACGTTGAAAGAATGAATTTTAGAGTACATGCTCACAGTGTCGCATCAGGATCCGCGGTAAAGTTCACACAGAAAAAATTGCGGGCACTCATTTAGCCGAAATCAAACACACACTAGCGTTCAAAATATAAGTCAATATTTCCTAGTGTCGAAACTAACGCTTGTGCTAATGTAGCCCTCCAATCACTTACGGATCTTTTTTTAACGGTCGTGTCTTCCATGAACTAAAGATGCTCTCGCAACTGTCTAATTTACGATAATTGTTTATATTTTTGATTAAATGTAGACAATGGTTACACTATCATTATTTTCTAACACTTGTTTCGCTAAACTGGATGTTTCAGACTAATTAAACTTAATATGCGAGATATGTTCTTTATATTGGGTTTCTACTGGACGTTTCGTTTTGACCAATGTATTTTTTGTCACAATCTTGGCAATTTATTTCATATATCCCAGATTTCTGATTAACCTCGACATTATCCTGCGCATTTCCTAAAAGGGATTTTATGGCATTTCTCGAGCGAAACGTAACTAGAAATTCACGTTCCTTAGAAACCTTATTTAAATTGCTTGTAACTGGGTGAAACGATAAGCATATAAATTGTTTGTCGCGATTATTTTGAGGCGACAACCAAGTGCTATAACGAATTGTCTTTTCTAAGTTAATTTCATGATTATTTTCGAGTAAAAGCCATTGTAATTCAAATTAAATTCTCTTTCTTGTCTCACTTCTGTAAATGGGAAGCTTAACAACGATTGATAAGAAAGTTGAAAAAAGCCATCTTCTGTTGTTAATCATTGGTTTCTTTTCAGAAAATATCTATTTTATGTTTATTTCTAATTACTGGGATATCAGAGAAAGATAAGTTGTCATTATTTTCTTTTTTTATGATGGATTTGATCATTGGAAATTTTTAATTCATCTGTATAACGAAATCGTCTAAGTTACACTCGCATGTGTCAGAAATCACGAAAATATCATTACATATCTAATCCGTACTTTTGGAAAATATTTTGCATTATGTTTAAATTCAACCTCCAAATGACTCATAAATAAATCCATTGAGTGTGTTGAAAGAAAGAATTACTATTCGTAAAACTAGGGTATATCTGGATAATATTCGGTCGTGAACCAAAAAGCAGATGCTAAAATTAAATTTCGTTTTTCCA